>PVJH01005629.1:87804-109134 GCA_004026705.1 Nesogale talazaci
CAATGGGTGTGTAAAAGTGGCCTGAATACAACTGATGTTCTTAGGGATTGTGATGGGAGATGTAGGGGCCCCCCAATAAAATGATTAATTTTTTTAAAAAGGGGGGGAGAAGGAAAGGGGAGTTTTTTTTTTTTAAAGAGGAGCTTGTATCAAGGGCTCAAGTGGAAAATATTGGGAAATGTATGTGGAAATATGTGTGCAGATGTGCTTGATACAAATGATGTATTGAATATTGTAGTAGCTGTAAGAGCCCCCAATAAAATTTTTTTTAAAAAGGGAGAAGAAAAGAAGAAAATATTTGGAAATGAATATGGCAACACGTGTACAAATATGCCTGATACAAATGATGCATTGAATGTTGTAAGAGCTGAAGAGCCTCCAATAAAATTATTGAAAAAAAAAAAAAAGGCTGGGCCTCCTACTCCCACCACCTGAGAGTAGTGATGCCCACCCCCCCAAAAAAAAAAAACCAAACCAAAAAAAAGATGTCTAAAATATGTCTGATGCAAACAATTGTGTTTTCATTTGCCTCATGTATATATACAAAAGTTGTGTAATTACAAAGGAAGACAGGAAAAGGATGGACCCCTTTGAACTGTGGTGATGGCCTGTGAAATGCACTGTTGTCTGTCAAAGAACAAACAGATCCATTTTAGAAGAAAGACAACCAAAATGTTCTCTAAAAGTAAGGATGGTGAGACTTCTGTGTTGTCTTAATGAAGCTTCTCTATTTTACTTTTTTTAAATTCCGATATTCATTAAAATCACTGCACGATACTCAGAGACAAAATTCATGATTAGAGCATTTAGTGAAGACTTAACAAGTTGGAATGTTACAAAGTTCTTTCAGGTCTGTTAATAAATTCCCCAAAGGGCAAACCACTCTACTGAAACACTCAACTTGAAGTCATTTAGCTCAAACTCTGAGGATCAGCAGGTCCAGCTTCCCCAATTAAGTGTCCAGAGGCACCCCACTCCACAAGGCAGCCTCCTGAGCAAAAGCACTCAGCTGTATTTGCAACATGAGTTGGGAAGACAACACTTTGCTCCCATGTTCTGGTTTCTGGTTCAGTTGCACCTGACCCTCGGATGCCACCCTCTGATCTTCTGGATCCAGGAGTTTCACTGAGCAGGAAACTCAATCAAATCCAGAAGACGTGCTCCATTGATGGCTCTTGCTAGGAATGAGATCCTCTTATCCTACTTCTCAGAGGGTTCATTTTATTTGCCACTGATGACATTCCAGGGAGTTACAGTGTACTCACAGGTGATCTGTCAGCATCTTCCCCCATCTTCTTGCTACACCCATGTGGGAAAATGTAGTCTGGTGGGAGTTAGAGAACATAGAGAGTTTGGCTGGAAGAGCCACATTAAATAATACACTTCCCCTGCAACTTCAATTTGGTTTACAATGGACGCAGCATCAGGAAGTTCAATTGCTAAGAAGGGTATCATGTTTGGGGGTGAAAGAGGGCCAATAAAAATGAGGAAAATTCATTAAAATGAACTGACACCATAGCAGCAAAAATAGATTATGAAAATGGTATTATACTTAATGGTGTTGTCAAGAATTGGACCTGACTTGATTATAGCTACCTATGATGTCCTGGAAAATGATAAGGATTTCTGCTCTCTTAAAAGTTACATTCTCTGGGGCTGAGCCCCGGTGGCGTAGTGGTTGTGCACGGGACTGCGGCCCACTGGGATGGAGGTTCGATTCCAGCTCCACCAAGCAAAGGCTGGGCCTCCTACTCCCACCACGAGAGGGCAGTGATGCCTAAAAAAAAAAACTAAAAAAAAAGTTACATTCTCAGAAACCCACAGAAGCAGTTCTACCCTGTCCTATAAGAATTCTGAGTCAGAATATACTCAATAGAATTGAGTTTGTTTAAAATTTTGAACACTGACAGATATATCAAACTTATTTCTGCCCTATTATTATTATATTTTATAAATCATTTTACTGGTGGCTTTTAACAGTTCTTATCACAATCCATACATCCCTCCCTCATGAAACCTGGATAATTTCTTTTTTTTTTTTTTTTTTTTGGCATCACTGCCTTCAGGTGGTGGGAGTAGGAGGCCCAGCCTTTGCTCCGTGGAGCTGGAATCGAACTTCCATCCCAGTGGGCCACCGTCCCGCGCACAACCACTACACCACCAGGGCTCAGTTGGATAATTTCTTTAAAAATATTTTTTTTTCATGTCTTATACTGACTGCTGTTTCCCAATTTTCTGTTGTCCATTCCCCAGTGAAGGAGTTATATGTAGTTCATTGTGATTGGTCCTCCCTTTCTCCCCCCACCTTCCCCTTCCCCTTCTGGTATCTCTATTCTTATTACTGATTCTGAGGGGATTATCTGTCCTGGATTCCTTGTGTTAAGAGCTCTTATCTGTAAAAGTGTACATGCTCTGGTATAGCCAGATATGTAAGGTGAGGGGGAGGAAGCATTAAAGAACTAGAGGAAAGTTGTGTGTTTCATCAATGATATAACACTCTCTTGCTGGCTCATCTCTTCTTTATGACCTTCTGTAAAAGGGGATGATGTCCAATTGTCTACAGATGAGCTCTGGGTCTCCAAACAACACTTCCCCTCATTCACGTGGATATGATTTTTGTAATGGGTCTTTGATCCCTAATACCTGATGCTATTGAGACCTTATGATCACACAGACTAATGTGTGCTTTTCCATGTGGGTTTTGTTACTTCTGACCTAGATGACTGCTTGTTTATCTTCAAACCTTTAAAACCAAGATACTATATCTTTTTATAGCTGGGCACCATTCTTCACCATATTTACTTACTCACCCATTTTAGAACAAAGTGTTTTGAGAGAAGCATTGAGGGAGTACTTGAGTTGATATCCCATGTCCATCTGCTACATTAATACTTAACATATATAAGTATAGGTACATAGGTCTATTTCCCTACCGTTACATGTAAATGTAATTGCATATGTTCATGTTGGTGTTTAGACCTCTATAAATATCCTTTACTTCCTAATTCTTTCCTCTGTTGCCTTTTACTTTCCTCTTGTCCCACTATCAGGTCCGGTCTTCATTCAGGTTTCAGTAATTCCTCTCATTTACATTGTCCTTGATTAAGCCCCTCCATCTGTCATATTATTTTGTACTTTCTTTCCAAGCTTCCTTTTTCCTTGCTTTTGTTATTGTCTTTTTAATGCTTTTTTTGTCATCACTGCCCTCTGGTGGTCGTGGGAGCTACCCAGCCTTGCTCCTGGAGAGCTGCTGCTGGATTTGAATCGCCAAGCCTGGGGGGGCCACAGTCCCACACTCCAACACTACACCACCAGGGCTCAGCCGGTCTTTTTAATACTTTTCTTGGTTAACAAAATTTGTTTACTATTCTCATCCTGTTAATTACAGAATTGCATCTTGTTTTCTGTTTTTAAGTTTCCTTTTTAAAAAATAACCCTTAACTTTGTACTAATAAGACATGTTATTTTTACCCACAGACAATGTTTTGATGAAGTGTAACTACTTGTCAAGTTTCTTTCCTTTAATCTTTAATGAAAAGTTAAAGATCCTGAGTTTTCGATTAATTATTTTCATTGATATAAAAATTGGGTCTTTCCTGGTGCTCCCTCAATGCAAGAACACTTTGTTCTATGAATCTGGCATTCCTCGAGGCTCAATGGCCCAACACGATCACTGAAGTAAAATGGGTGCACAAACAAATGTGGTGAAGAAAGCTGAAGGTGTCCTGCCATCAAAGGATATATCAATTGTCTTGAAAGCCTGAAGATAAACATTAGACCATTTACCTGAGAAGAGATCACAGCCACACAGAAGAAGCCACAACAGCCAGCATGGTCAGATGGTGGTGAAAGTGGTAAAAGGTCTAGGCAATAGACATCAAAGGGGCGGGAAAAAACAAAACAAAACAAACATATATCACTGTGTGCACACATCCCCAATGTACCAATTGAGGACATGTAAGAGCATGAGCAAGGGTGGTGAAGAAAGCAGAAGGACCCAGCTATCAAAAGATGAAGCATCCGGGGTCTTAAAGACTTGAGCACAAACAAACAGCCATCTAGCTCAGAAGCAACAAAACCCACCATAAAAGAAGATCACTTACCTGTGCAATCATGAGGTGCTGAAACAATCAGGTATCAAAGAACAAAAATCAAAATCAATGGACCAATTGACTCCCGATATCACTGATGACAAATGGATACAAAGGCAAACGAAGTAGAAGAAACGATGGTACCCAGCTAACAAATGATTGAATGCCTGGAATCTCAAAGACTTGAAGATAATCGAGTCACCATTCAGCGCAGAAACAGCAAAGTCCACATGCAGGGGCCACACCAGCATACATGATCAAGAGGGGCCGAAGGGAGCAGATATCGAGCACCAAAGAACATAATCACATCATTACATAAGAGGAGGAGAGCAGGGTGGGGACCTAAGGCCCACTGGTGGGTAATTGGTCACCCCTTTACAGGGGAGTCACAGGGAGGAGACAGACCAGTCGGGGGGCAGCCAGGCAGTGATGATGCATACAAGTTTCCTCTAGTTCCTGAAGCCTTCCTCCCCGTCTCCCAACCATCATGGTCCCAACTCTACCTTGCAAATCCAGATGGACTGGAGAAGTCACACTGGCATAGAGGGGAGCAGGAGATATGGGGAAACCAGGATGGATGGGCCCCTTTGGACCAATGGTTAGATTGGAGATACTGGAAGGGTGGAGGGAAGGTGGGGTAGAGAGACGGAATCAACAGCAAGGATATATACACAAGCTCTTATTTGAAGGACGGGCATCAAAGGAGTGGGTTGGGGGAGAGGTCGGGCAGTGGCAGTGTACGATATGAAAAAACAATAACAATGTATAAAGTATTGAGGGTTGGAGGGGAGGAGAGACCAGGGGAAGAGGGGAAGGAATGGATAAGCCGATACTAGGGGCTTAAGGGAAAAGGTGAATGATTGGAGAACAATAATAGAAGTGGACATGAGAGGGTGCTTGATGAGTATGCTTATTTATACATTGTGAACAACGATGTATGAGCCCCCAATAAAATGATTGGGAAAAAAAATTGGGTCTTCAAAAAAAAAAGGGTGGGGCTGAACCCCAGTGATGTAGTGGTTGTGCGCGGACGGCGGCCCACTGGGTTGGAGGTTCAAATCCAGCAGCAAGGCTGGGCTTCCTACTCCCACCACTAGAAGGTAGTGATGCCCCAAAAAACAAAAAGAAAAGATTGGGGTCTTATTTCTCTTATTATATTCTAGTCCACAGTTAATTGAATGTACTGCAGTACTTTGCTGATATATTTGCTGCTTATTGCTTCTTGCATTGCAGTGTTTTGGTATATTTTCACTTGCATATATTTCATTATTTTATCATTCTTTCCGTGAGGGCCATTGGTCATCAACTATCTTTTAGAGTGACAGAAAATGGCTTCATTCTGTTCTCATTCCAATATGATATTTAGCAAGAAATACAATTCCTGGTAACAGTTTAAAAATTTCTTATTCTTTTTTCCCGTTGTCCCACTCCTCCTTTCGAAAGAGGGTACTTCCTGGACCTGGGGGTTCAGTAGAAAGCAAACACCGTGCCCTTGCGTTGCTGTGTCAGGGTAGAACTATTCCTGTGGATTTCTGAGACGATCACCCTTTAAGGGAGCAGAAAGTTCCGGCTTTCTCCAAGGAAGCAAATGGTGGTTTCAAACAGCTGCGTTTGTGGATTGAAGCCAAACACATAACCACTAGGAGTCTGCTGTCTCCTAAGAGTCATTTTTAAAGAAAAACCAGAAGGACTGCTGGCACAAACACTTAAGCACTCAGCTGCTACTGAAAGATTGAAGGTTCAAATGCACCCAAAAGCTCCACGAGGAAGGGGTTGATGATTGGCAGCCATAAGAAGGCAGCCAGGAAAGCCCCATGAGACCATCCGACTCTTTCACATCGGTCCCTGTGAGTCCAAAGCAAATGACTACCACCCAGCAATCAGGACTCTTTTCTCCATAAACTTTTTAATAATTTCCTTTTCCCCTTTAACAGCTTCATCAAGATAGATCCAGGCTGATATTCTTGGTACCCAATGCATACTTTCTAGGCGAGAACCCATGTTTTAAGTGAATGCTGGCAAATTTTAAGTTACCCTTTTTCCACTAAATCCTCGGTGCCATCTCTGGTAATGGGTATTTCTGAAATTTTCTCAAGAACTGGGGCATTTCAAGGTCAGATTTCAGTGCTGTACAGATCAATCCAGATTATATCTGTCATTGACGGGGTCTCCCATACCAATATGTGCTATTAATTCTAACTTGTAGAGTCTCTATGAATCAGAGATGATTCTATGGCAGTGAATTTAAAGTTTGTTTATGCCTGTCATCATAATCTCATTTGTGAATAAGGTGTCTTTTTTTTTTTTTTTTAGTTTTTATTGTGAAATAGGTGAAGGTTCACAGGCCAGATCATAGCTTTACATTCAATATTTCAGATATATTCTGATCCAACTCATTCACTACAATCCTGAACTGTTCCACTTCCTCCCCGGGTACCCTGTACTCTTTCTTCCTTCTTTACTGTCCCTCTAAACTTTGTCTTTAGGTAAATACTGCCCTTGAGTAAATCTCTTTTGAGATATAAAAGAGAGTGCAGTATACACTGGCTGGGAAGTATCAATGAAAGAAGAGAGAGGCCAAACCCATGAAGATCACCCAGGAAGAGAAGTTCAGAGACAAGGACCTTGTTCCAGAACTGGCAGAGAGGATCACTCTTCCCCTAAAGCAGGTACCCTGAATTAGGACTCCCAGTCTCCCAAACTCTGAGAAAATAAATATGTTTGTTTGTTAAAACCACTACTCTATTTCTGTTATAGCAGCTCTAGAAAACTAAGACACTAGTCTATCCTTTCTTCCCTCCCTACGGGTTTTACTTGAGAATAGCTCCTGCGTTCTGCATTAAGTTTTCAGTGGGCTCAAGCAGAGGAACAATTATGAGGGTGGTGAGAAGGATCCAGCCGTTTCCTTCCATCGTGCTCAGGATTGGTATGGGTCCCAAGCCAGTAGATGGCACCTAAGGAAAGCAGCAATAGCCGCCCCTCCACAAATTACTTCCAAGACTGCTGGAAGTCGAACTGGATGGTACGATCTCCAAGTTGGAAGTTGCTACGCATTAACTGCAACCGTGGATTCCAGCACAGCAGTGATCTTGAAAACGCTGCAAAGCCCTGCGACATTTCGTTCTCTTAGAGAGTAGGTCTCCATGCCATGCAGCTGGTTTGACCTTGACTAACAAAGCCTACTTGCTTGTGCAAGCTCTGTGTGTAAGCCTGAACGTGAAGTAACTTACTCATGTATGGTGGTATGTGGGGACCTAGGGAGTCAGGACCAATGGCTACTCTTATTGATATCCTGGGGCTTAGAAATGTCCTGCTCTTAGACCTTGCCAATGCTGCATGCAGGCAGGCATTAGAGCAGGGCTCCCACTGACCTCCCATACCCCTTCTGCTACTGACAATGGTGCCTGAGTCTTGGCTCAACTTTCAGGTCTGGTCACCTTCCTGGATTCCCTTCAGGTTCCCAGTTGAATGTTCCAGCTTCCCAGCTTGGTTGAACTTCACCTACCCAGGCTGCCTTGGGGGTGGGGTAGAGCGTGGGAGTCTGGTCTTTCTCCATTTCCTTTTCAACTCTTTGTCTGTCTCCAATGCTCTGCCCTCTTTCCTTAAAGGCCTTCCTTTTTAGATTCTTAATAGCCCTTTCTTCTCTTAAAAACCTTCCTCTGCATTTCAAAAACTTTGGCTTTCAAATGCATTGTTTCTGATCTGGGATCAAGAGCTTATTTTGGAAGTTAAAAAACTGAACACTGACTATTCCTTTCTCTCTGTATTCCAACTATTCATCTCGTCTTCCTTCTCCCTTCAGTTTTGTGAGTTCTGTGCTAGAAAAAGAAGAAAAGCAGAGGCATTTGTAGTTCAAGGTGCTTTCCTGCCATAAGATGTTAAAACATGTTAGCAAAGAGGCTGGGGATAGAGTATATATGCAATAAAGGTCATCAGCGTATACTTTGTTTTGCAATTATTGTGTAATTTTCATCTCTGGCACATGCCGGTGCAGATTTCATTACAGAAGACTTCTCCTTTGTCTCTGTGAGCTCCAAAGCCTCAGACAAGGCTCTTTATGGCTCAAGGCCATGGGGTAGATCATTCAGTTTCTCCCAAGGACTCTGGTGGAACTTGTATCCGTATAACTCCTGGGGACCCAATATTTCTGGAATGCAATCACTGCAGCACTACAGATTGATCTCCCCTGTCCAGTCTTGGTGAGTCACATTTAAGTAAACACACATTTCCCTCCCATTTTCTTGCCTACTGGCCTTGCTTTGACTCTTTTTTTTTTTTTTTTTTTGCTTTCACTTAAAGAAGTCAAAGCATGCTATCAAAATTTTTATTTTCAATGCAAAAAAAATGGAAAAGTATAATCCAAATTGTCAAAACACTCAAGTAATCACATACCAGTTCGAAGACCGACGTGCTGTCCTCATGTTTATGGAATAGTGAAGATTTGTTGAACGAAAGTAAAAGATTATATATACAAGTTTGTGTTGCTTAACATCCGCTAGGGCAATGTCTGACCTCATATACATCAGTAGTCCCATAAGCTTTTTTGTTTTGCTTTAAAGGAAAGCAATGTTCTTTTCCCTTATTACTTTTCCCTAATGGATTTAGAGACACCTCCTCCCCAAGCCATAGAGTGAACTAGCAGTTGACTCCAGGGTGCATCCCAAACCCCTCAACATCACCCTCCTTATTCCTCTCCTTATTCCTTATTCCTCTCCTCCTGGCTTCAGTCACTTTCCCGTCTGCTATGCAGCCTTGTATTCTGTTTCAACAAGCTGATAAATTACTGGAAGCACTTGCTCTTATATGCCAAGATTTTGAAAGAAACTACCTAGCTAAGCATCTTGATGAAATCCACATTTCTCCCCATTCCAATGAACGGTAACGAAGTAGAATGTGAAAATTATCAAATAATATCACATGCAAGTATTACTTTACTTGAGAGCATTTAAAAATGGTTGCAGTAGGACATTGACAGAGAGCTGCTGGACATTCAAGCTAGGGACTTGGTTGGGAGCAGTAGAGAGATTTTTTTTTTGGGGGGGGGGACATCACTGCTCTCTGGTGGTGGGAGTAGGAGGCCCGCAGTAGAGAGATTTTAACTTATATTTTATTGACTAGGCAAAGACACTTGACTGTGTGCATCACAGCAAATGATAAGCAACATTGTGAAGAATGAGGATTCTAGAACCCTTCATCAGGCTCATGTGGAACCTGTACCTGTACCAAGAGGCAGTCATTGTGACAGAACAAGGTGACACCGCATGGTTTAAAATAGGAACCGCATATATTAGCGTTATATCCTCTCACCATACTTATTCAAACTATATGTTGTGAAAATAATCAAGGAAGTTGGATACATGAAAGAGAATGTGGCACCAGGTTTGGAGGAAGGTTTATTAGTGACCTAAGATATGCAGGTGAGACCACCTTGCTTGCTAAAAGCAAGGAGGAGTTGATTTGCTGATGAAAAACGAAGACTGGGGCTGAGCCCTGGTGGCATAGTGGTTTTGGGACTGTGGCCCACTGGGATGGACGTTCAATTCCAGTTCCACAGGAGCAAAGGCTGGGCCTCCTACTTCCACCACCAGAGGGCAGTGATGCCCCCCACCCCCCTCAAAAAAAAGAAAAACGAAGACTGGACCTGAGCCCCGGTGACGTAGTGGTTGAGTGCAGGACTGCAGCCCACGGGCTTGGCAGTTCAAATCCAGCAGTGGCTGTCCAGGAGCAAGGCTGGGTAGTTCCCACGACCACCAGAGGGCAGTGATGCCCCCCCCCAAAAAAACCAAAACCAAAAAAAGCAAAGACTGCAGTCTTTAGTATTGTTTACCACTTTATATAAGGAAAAATAATCCTCCCAACTGGATTAATAGTCACATCATGACAAGTGAATAAAAGCTCGGGAAAGCAGCAAACAAGAAATCAAAGAATGTATTACGGTGATAAATCTGCTGCACAAGACCTCTTCGAAGGGAAGAGTAAAGATGTCACTTCAAAGGGTTAATTCTTGCCTGATTTAAGCCTTGATATTTTCAATGACTCATATGTATGTGAAAGTTGGACAGTGGATAAGAACCTCAAAAGAAACAAAGCATATGAATTATCGTGTCAGTGAATGATATTGAAAGAACCGTGGACTTCCAAAAGAACAAAGAAATTTGTCTTGGAACAAGAACACTCATTACACTCGACTCTAACCCTAATCTGAGACAAATTCATTCTTTTTTTTTTAGGCATCACTGCACTGGTGGTGGGAGTAGGAGGCCTAGACTTTGCTCCTGTGAGCGGGAATTGAACCTCCATCCCAGTGGGCCGCAGTTCCGCACACAACCACTACGCCACCGGGGCTCAGCTGAAAAATTCATTCTTATGACATATTCCTACTCACTGAAGATATGGGAGCTACAGCAAAATATAGTGAAGAAAGGTGCCTGGTTCACAGAGAGGTTCTAAAGGTTTGTCTTTGAACAAGCAGCCATCTAAATGAGGCATCAACTAAGTCCACATGGAAGAAACAGCAGACAGTGTGATCGAGAGATTATAAATAATAAAATCCAAATCTGGGACTGAGCCCCGGTGGCATAGTGGTTGTGCGCGGGACTGCGGCCCACTGGGATGGAGGTTCAATTCCAGCAGTGGGGCTGGGCCTCCTACTCCCACCACCGGAGAGCAGTGATGCCCCCCCCAAAAAAAAAAATCCAAATCTGAAGGGAGGAATGCTACCAAAACTTAAATTGGTCTGCAGAAAGTAATGGACAAGAGTGGAAGACCAAAATCCATTTGCAGGATAGGATTAAGCCTCTAGTGAATCCCCTCTGAACATTGTCAAATCATTTGAACAGTGTTTTATCAGACAGAACATATTAAAATCAATCAAGGCAGATGTAATTAGGCTAAAATGTAATTGCTTATCATTTGATCCCCTATTTACTCATTCTAAGTTGCTTTTATTTTTAATATTTTCTGCTTTCTTTTTTACTGAGATTTTCCGATGTTCTGTCTAATTATTGTTATTGGGCTTTGTTTGTTTCCTGTTTGTTTTTTGTATGATTTTATGTATATGAAATACAGGATAGGTAGAGCTATACAGACAGTAACTGGAAAATTGCCAAGGAGTAGACCAGGAGAGGATGGGGGAAATGGGGAGCTAGCAATGAGCACAAGAAGAAAATGTCTAGAAAAGAATGATGGCAACATATGTACCAATATGCCTGATGCAACTGATTTAGGGGTTGACAAAAGACCAATAAAGTTGACCAATAAAATGACCATTTAATAAAAATTTTTTAAAAGTAATAATAATGTAGAAACTTTGTCTCAAATATGTTGGCCATGCCATTAGGAGAGACTAGTCTCTGGAAAAGGACAGCGTGTTTTGTAAAATTGAGGGTAAGTGAAAAATAGGAGCACTCTCAATGAGATAGAATGACACCGTGACTACAGCAAAGGGCTCGAACATCACAATTGTGAGGATGGTGTAAGAGTGAGTGGTGTTTCCTTTTGCTGTACAGAGGGTTGCTGTCAGTCTCAACTAACTAGGGAGCACCTAAAACATCAGCAGGTAAATACGTGTGCAGTTGACTGCTCCAGGATTCTCAGTGATTTATAAGTTATGTAATGATATCATTTGGCATGTATGTGATGATCTCTGATTAGCCAATCTGACTAGCCGATCAATTGTAAGGGGATTAAGGATGGAATGAAACACTCTTAATCCCATTACAACACGGATCTGATGTGAGCAGAGTTTCCCTGGGACGTAGTCTGCAACCCAGGCCCTTTAATTTACAACAGAGAACAGAGAGCAAAAAGAGGAGAACTTACCACCACCAAGGAAGAAGAGTCAAGAAGGGAGCTTATCATTGGATCCAGGCCCCTGTGCTAGAAACCTCCTAGATCCAGGGGAAGATTAATGCCTATTTCATGGAGACCTCCCAAGGGTGCCAGGTCTACAGATAAAGAGACAAAGACTTTCCCCCTAAACTGTGAACCAACAGAAAGAGAATGCCTTCCTCTACAGCTGACTCATTGAATGCAGTCATCAAACTGTCTTAAAATTTGAAAGAATAAATTCCTTTTTGTGAAAGTCATCCACTTGGGGCATTTTTGTTATTGCACCACTAGATAACTAAGGCAACATTCATAGTTGCCTTTGGAAATGACCCTATGAGGTTATTATAGAGCAATCTTTAATGCACTGATAACCACGTGACCACCCCATCAGCCTCACAAACCTGACGACCAGTATTATGTATAGGTTCTCCATTAGCACAATGAGTGTTCTGGAGCTAACATTTCCTGAGCAATCCTATGCACCAGTTACTTTTCAGAGCTCTTTGCACATGCTAATAAATGCCCATTTAATTACACAACAACTCTCCACAACAGGGAGGCACAGTTATTGTTTCTAGGTACTGTTGAGTCGGTTTTCTATAATAGGAACTCTATGCACAACAAAATGAAGTGCTGCATTGCCTTTGCCACTCTTGCAAGAACCCATGATTACAACCACGTATCAATCCATCTTGTCAAGAAGATTTCTCCTGTTTGCTAATGCTCTATCAAGGATGATGTCCTTTTCCAAGGACAGATTGCTCCTAATCACATATCCAAAGGACAGAAGTCTGGACACCCTTGCTAGTAAGCAATGCACAAGCTCTTCTACCAAGATAGACTCGCTCATTCTTCTTGCAGTCCATGATATGTTTAATCATCATTGACAATATCATAATTCAAAGGCGTGGATTCTTCTGTTTTCCGTGTTTTGCAAATATATGAGGTCATTGAAATCAATGCAACTTGGATTGGGTGCACTATAGTCTCTAATGTGACATCCTTGCTTTTTAACATTTTTCAAAGTTTTTTTTTTTTGCAGCAGCAGCAGCAGCAAATTTCCTCAATGCAATGTGTCTTTGATCTCCTGAGTGACGATTTCAAGAGCATTGATTATAGATCCAAGTGATATGAAATCCTTGACAACTTCAGTATCATTGTTAAGGTCACAAAGAATGATGTGATGGGGAGGTTTGTTCTGCCAACATGGCCACAGAAGATTGGTGGGTCTCTTGTGATGGCACAGCCAATGAACACGTGGGATGAATTGAAGGGCAGAGATAGGAAGGGCTCAGTGAGTCCCGCCCTCTCTCTTGCTTCCGGATCTTCGGACCAGAGAGCTGCCTTATTTGTCCTGTTCCTCAACCGCCAAACAACACTCTCCGTGGGACACCTAATTGTGGACTGTGGAGCTGAGAGTTGAGGTTCCTTCAAGCCCTACTTCACCACGCTCCTGGGACATACATCTCTTGAGCTGGGAACTGTTGGACTCTGTCATCTGGCTGACTGTTGGTGACCTGCTTTGCTGTTTGCTGCCTGTGACCAGATAGCCTGAATTGCTCAACAGAGGGCTACTCAGTGGCCCTCAAGACTTGAAGGACTGCCAGTTTTCTAGCTGTCTCACGCAACGAACAATTGCAGCGAACAATTTGTACTGCTTTGTAGATACTTTTCTTTCTTATCTTATATGCCTTTCTCTATATATAAATATATAAAAAGAATTACTAGTGTCCTGATTTTATTTCTGTAAGAGAACCCTGCCTGACACAAGTGGTACCAGGAGTGCTTCTAGAGAAATAAAATCATAAATATGGGTTTCTTTGATTGATTCTCCAATCTTATTAGTCTTAAGAGCACTGGTAATGCTAATTCTAGACCTAAAGCCATGGGTAATTTTGCCAATCCTACTAGTCCAATGCTACTAGTATAGCAAAGCTAATACCTAAAGTAGGGGCACTGATGGGTGGGGTGCTGGTTACAGGAGAGGCTCTGGGAGAACCTATGTTTGATATATTCCAGCAGTTTTGTCAAGATGCCAAGTATAAGGAAGCTGGTTGGCTGCTCCTCCTTACAATGGACTATGTGATTAAGGAGAGGGATTGCCTCAGTGCCTCAGAAGCACGCCTTAAGTACCGACTCACAGACATGAAGGGTTCTGTCTGTGCTACAAAGGAGAGCCTTCTTGCCTGTAGTAAAAGAGCCAATATTGCTGAGAACCAGGTTCAAAGTCTCATTATGTGAGTGACTGAATTACAAGGTCAGCTAAACGGCAGATCTAGAGCAGTGTCCAAAGCCAAAGTGAGGGCATTGATAGGAAAAAAATGGGACCCTGAAACATGGGATGGGAATATATGGGCTGATGATCCAGAAGAGGAGGCTATTATGCCACCATAAGAAACAATTGAACCAGCCCAGTCAATAGATCCACCCCTCACAGCTGAAGATAGTAGTCTATAATCAACAAAACAACCCACACCTGAGCAGATCAACCAACCTACTCAAGGTGAAACGCCAGGTGGGGCTGCATCTCTACCATTGTCTGAGGGAGATGACTTACAAGATAGTGCTGAGAACACCCAGGAAACACCCTCACCATTGATAATTTCTGCTGACCTGTAACTAAAATTAAGGCAAGGAGAGCTCTTAAGGGTGAGGCCGAGGTGACTATTCAAAAGGAAGTACACTACACTCACAAAGAACTGCTCGAGCTTTCAAATACGCACAAGCAAAAGCCTGGGGAGTATCCCTGGGAATGGTTACTGAGGGTGTGGGATTCTGGTGCAAGAAACGGAATATAAGATCAGTCTGAATTTCTGGATATGGACCCCTAAGCACAGACTCTTCTTTCAATGTCTCAGCGAGAGGCTAAGAGAGGATCCAACTCCTTATTTGGCTGGTTCACTGAGGCATGGGCTGCCAGGTGGCCTAGATTAGACCAACTTGAGGTGCTTGACCTACCCTGGTACACTATAGAAGGAGGCATCCAAAAGCTGAGGGAAATTGGTATGGTGGAATGGATCTATCAGGATACTACTCCCATAGGCCCCAGAGCGGGGTGTCCTGAGGACATTCTTCACTACAACCATAAGGAATAAATTTGTGAGATGGGCCCCACCATCTTAGAAGACTCCTATAATTTCTATGTTGTGTGCACCAGGATTACCTGTGGGAACTGCCTTAAGTGAACGCCGATATTTGCCCACGATAGGACTGATTGGACTCCGTGGTGACAGAGGGCAAGTGTCAGCACTGAATCAACAGAGACAGGGTGAACGTGGTTATAAGGGACAACAAGGCTTTCATGGTAATCAAAGCAGCCTGTCTCGTGTGGAACTATGGCATTGGCTACTTATTCATGGTGTCCCTAGGAGTGAAATAGATGGGAAACCTACTAAATATTTACGTGACCTATACAGGCAGAAGAATGCTGGATCAGGTGAACAGAGGGATAGGCAGTCACGATCACTCAACCAATTCCTAGACCTGAGCCACTTTACAGACCCATAACCACTTGAATGAGGGCAAAGGCGGGTCCCTTGGAAGAAGGACCCTGCCACATCACCAAAGGTTTATGCTGTTAGTCTTTCTTCTAGCCTTCCCCAAAAGGACCTGCGGCATTTCACAAGAGTGACTGTTCATTGAGGGAAAGGAAATAATCAAATTTTCAGGGATTACTGGCCACTGGCTCTGAACTGACACTAATTCCAGGGGACCCAAAGTGTTTCCAAGGTCCACCAGTCAGAGTGGGGGGTTTATGGAGGCCAAGTTATTTAATGGAGTTTTAGCTCAGGTACGCCTCACTGTGGGTCCAGTGGGTCCCCAAGCCCATCCTGTGGTTACTTCCCCAGTTCCAGAATGCATCATTGGAATAGACATACTTAGTAACTGGCAGAACCCCCATATTGGATGCCTGAAATGTGGAATAAGGGCTATCATAGTGGGAAAGGCCAAATGGAAACCATTAGAATTGCCATTGCCTAGGAAAATAGTAAACCAAAGGCAATACCACATTCCTGGAGGGATTGCAGAGATCGGTGCCACCATCAAAGACTTGAAAGATGCAGGGGTGGTGAGTCCTACCACATCTCCATTTAACTCATTCATTTGGCCTGTAAAGAAGACAGATGGATCCTGGAGAATGACAGTGGATTATCGTAAGCTTAAACAGGTGTTGACTCCAATTGCAGCTGCAGTTCTAGATGTGGTCTCATTGCTTGAGCAAATTAATACTTCTCCTGGTACTTGGTATGCAGCTATTGAACTGGCCAATCCCTTCTTCTCAATACCAATCTCAAAGGATCACCAAAAGCAGTTTGCCTTCAGCTGACAGGGGCAACAGTACACTTTCACAACTCTCCCCCAAGGGTACATCAACTCTTCTGCCCTGTGCCATAATTTAGTCCGAAGGGACCTCGATCGCCTGCCTATTCCACAAAATGTCACACTAGTCCATTATATTGATGACATTATGTTGATTGGGTCCACTAAGGAGGATGTATCAAAGACTTTAGGTTCATTAGTACAGCATCTGTGTACAAGAGGTTGGGAAATTAGCCCAAAAAAGACTCCAGCACTCTCTACCTCAGTAAAATTTCTAGGGGTCCAGTGGTGGGGAGCATGTCGAGATATTCCCACTAAAGTAAAGAACAAGCTATTGCATCTGGCTCCCCCAACAACTAAACAGGAGGCATAACACCTAGTGGGCCTTTTCAGATTTTAGAGGCAACATATCCCTCACTTGGGTGTTCTATTTCGATGTATTTATCAGGTGACACGAAAGGTCTCCAATTTTGAGTAGGGCCTGGAACAAGAAAAGGCTCTACAACAGGTTCAGGCTGCCGTGCAAGCTGCTTTGTCACTGGGACCATATGATCCAGATGACCCAATGGTGCTAGAAGTGTCAGTTGTTGATAAAGACGCAATGTGGAGTCTTTGGCAGACCCCTGTTGGTGAATCACAGTGTAGACCATTGGGATTTTAATATAAATATATAAAAAGCATTACTAGTAAATATATAAATATATATATATATACATATATAAATCAGGAATTACTAGTATCCTGATTTTATTTCTCTAAAAGAACCCTGCCTGACACAGATGAGAATTCTCGAGCACTTAATTGTGCTCACAAGGAAACTGCACATAAACACAGAGGCAGTTGTTTGAAAAGAGCAAAGAGAGATTGGCTTACAGGCAGGAAAGGTGTGCATCAGGGTTGTAGCCCTTCACCATGCTTATTCAATCTACGTGGAGCCAATATTTACAAAACTGGACTTTATGAGGAAAAACATACAGATTGCAGGACGGTTTATTAATAGCCCATGACATACAAATAGCAAACCTGTTTGTTAAAAGTGGAAAGGACACAAAGATCAAGGTTTGCACACTTTAATGTGGATCACACGTCAATATAAAGAAAACAAACTTCCTCATAACTAGACCAATTAACAACATTATGATAAATGGAGTGAAAATTAAAGTTATCAACGAATTTATTTTACATAGATCCACAGTCAACACCTACTAAAAGCAGCACTGAAGGAATAAAAGTATTTATACATTGGACTGAACAGCTGCAAATGAATTCTTTAAAGTGTTAAAAAGTAAAACTACCACCTTGATGAAGAGAATGACTCAGGTGCCTGGGTAGTACAAACAGCTGACAGACTTGACCGGTAACTGAACGGTGAGTGGTTGGACTTCATCCAGAGGAGTGCTGGAATAAATGCCCAGGGATCTACTTCTGAAAAACATACATCAAGTCACTAAAAAGAATCGAACAAAAAGAAGTCTAGGTTCAGATGAATTCACCAGGGAATTCTAAGCATTCGGAAAAGAATTAACACTAACTCTACACACACTATTCTGGAAGATAGAAAAGGAAAGCAAACTCTCAAACTCTTTTTATGAAGGGAGCATAGTTGTGATTTTAAAGCCAGACAAAGACACTACCAGAGTAGACAATTATAGGCCCATATCTTTGACAAGAGATGCTAAAATTCTCAATAATCCTGGCCAAGATAATATATATGCATATATATTTCAAGAGAATTAACTATACATATATATCATAATCAAGTAGGATTCATTCCAGATATGCAATGATGGTTCAACATCAGACAAACAAATAACATAATCCACCATAAATAAAAGATAAGAACTAAAAGATCATAATAACTGATGCAGAAAAAGCCTTTGATAAAATTCAACACGTATTCCTGTAAAAAAGCACTCAGCAAAACAGGAATAAAAGGGAACTTCCTTTACATGATAAAGACTATATATACAAAACCAATGGCCAACAGTTCATTAAAGGGAGAAAAACTGAAAACATTTCCTTGCAAACAGGAACCTGACAATCCCTTTTTTACACTCATTCAATATTAGGCAATCATAGAAGAATAAATATTGCATGGGACCACTTTTGTAAAGAAAAAAAATCAAGACAAGAAGTTCATACCAAAATAAACAGACTTTAATAATTACCAACGTGGGGAATAGAAAAGTCTTCCACAAGTGGGAGAAGCGAACTCAACCAGGAGTGGAGGCAGGGCAAGCTATTGGGGCATTTGCTAAATCATTTAAGTTGTTTAATACAAAACCGATGACTGAAGATGTACACCCCATCTGATTCACATTAAAAATATTTTTTTCTTTAAGATTAAATGAGTGTATTCAACTAAGATGCTTTGAGAACACCAAGTGGGTTGGACAGCTTGCTATCAACCCAAGTACAGTCTATGGAAACTGTGGTGGTTAAGGTTTTGCAACAACTTGAAGAGGCATGATTTTCAGAGTTGTGCAATTATGTAATGATGTCACTTGGCAGTTTTGTAATGACGTAACTGTTCTTCAGTCTTTGTTCTCATGTAATTATCCTCCATTTTGTAAAAGGTGGTAAATTCTCGCTTCTAGGCCTATAACTATGGTACCATTAGGTGTTGAGTTGCTGGTTATGTTAATGAGCCAAGCTTAGAGTGGTATGGATTATGAGTCACTCACGATAGAGTGTATGATTCAAGTCACCACACTGAAAACCCAGCCACCACATTTACCACCCTTATAGCTGACCTTGCTCCAGAAAGACGAGTTTCCTTACAGGTATGGTCTGCATCTAAAAATAGGAAGGTTGCGACACAGTTCGAGGAGCCCTAGTGGCTATGTGTTGGATTGCTAATCACAAGGTCAGCAGTTCAAATTCACCAACCACTGCAAGACAGAAAAATGAGACTTTCTTCTCTTGTAAACTGTTACAATTTCAGAAACCCTCTGCAGTTCTAAATTGTCTAATAGTCTAAATTACTACAAAGTTAGTATCACTATAAGTTAGTATTGACTTGCCGGAGGTGAGTGAGTGAATGAGTAGCACTGGTTTTTTTTCCTGCAGGGATCCTGCATCTGGCTCCTTCTCATCTGACATCTGGTTTCTGAGCCAGCAGCCAATCATCTGATTTTCCAGCTTCCCCAGCTTGGAGAGAAGATAGCCCATCATCTGATCTGTTGATGATTTGGGTTTCTCAGCTCCTACAAGCACTTGAGGAACCCTGATGGTGTAGTGGTTGCCCTTTGTGTTGCAATCCTTATGGTCAATGGTTCAAAACCACCAGCAACTTCAAGGGAGAAAGAGAGGACTTTCTACTCCCATCATCAGTTGCAGTCTCTGAAACCCACAGGGGGTCACTATGGGTCAGCATTGACTCAAGAACTCAATGACTCGGTGGCAGTGAGTACAAGCACTTGAGTCAGGAGAGGCCCCAGCTGGGAAACCCACAGATTTGAGACTTGCCAACCTCCACAACTGCATGAACCATTTATGGGTTTATTAGATTTGTGAATTACAAAAGTCAAGAAAGGGAGGGAGAGTACTGAAGGGAGAGGAAGAATTATCGTTAGAGATGACAGAACGAACGGGACAGCAGCTTGGAAAAACGGAACATTTGTGAGATCATTAACCTCTACCTTGAAAGAACCAGCTTTGGCATCATCAACAAAACACAAATAAACCTCTTTGAAAAAATCCTATCTGTCAGAGACGCCTGAATAGAGGAAGGGACAGAGCCATTCATGTTTTTTGGAAAAGATGTTTTGACAGCCTTTTTCCACTTGCATGTTGTTTTTGTTGTTGTTGGTGGTGGTGGTGGTGTTGGTGTTAAGGTGCCAAGGACTTGGATCCAATTCATAGCAACCCTGTGTACAACAGAACAAAATGCTCCCTGGCCCAGCACCATCCTTATAATCATTCCCCTGCTTGAGCTCATGGTTGCAGGCACTGTGTCACTCAACCTCCTTGAGGCCTTCCACCCTTGAGCTGCCTCACGACTTTACCAAGCTGGAGGCACTTCTCCAGACATTGGTCTGTCCTGACAACACATCCTGACAAGTATGTGAGACAAAGCCTCATCATCTTTGCATCTAAGATGTACGTATTCTAAGACAGAATTGTTCTTTTGGCAGTCCTTGGTACTTTAAATATTCTTCACCAGAACCATAATTCAAATGCATCAATCCTTCAGTTTTCCTTGTTCAAAGTCCAACTTTCATATACACATGAGGCGATTGAAAATACATGACCTAGGTCAGGCATGCCTTAGCCTTCAAAGTACCCTCCTTTCTTTCAATATTTATAAGTGTCTTTTGCACTAATCCCTTGTTCCCACAACTGCCTCTAGACCCATGTGCAGTTTCCACAATAGCACGATCAAATGTTCTAGAATTCATATTCTCTCAAGTCTATACATAGAAAGTGGAGTTGGCAGAGTCAACAGAACACAAGTAAACCTCTTTCTGGTAGTCTCTGTTTTCAGCCAAGGTCTATCTGACATCAGCAATGGTAGGGATCCTTTGTCCCATGTTCTCTTTGGAATTGGTCTGAACCTTTGACAGTTTTCTGTCAAGGTACTGCTGAAAGGGACATTTATGCTCTTCAGAAAAATTTTGCTTGTGTGCGATATCAATGAATTTGAACTAGCAAAATTATTGCTATGCCATTGGAGCATTCTGTTGCATCGCCTTTCTTTGCAATGGGTACAAATATGGATCTTCTCTAGTTCATTGGCTAGCTAGCTGTATTGCAGATTGCTTGGCATAGACGAGTGAGTGCTGCCAGTGTTTCACCGGCTTGTGGACCCCTTTCCATTGGTATGTCATTAACTCCCGGAGCCTTGTTTTGGCCTATGCTGTCAGTGTCACTTGGACTTCAACCTTCAGCACCATTGGTTCTTATTCATATGCTGTCTCTTGATAATGGTTGAATGTTGACTAGTTCTTTTTGGTACAGTAATTTTATATTTTTTCCTCTCTTTTTTGATGCTTCCTGTATGGTTCAATATTTTGCCCATAGAATCTTTCAATATTGTAATTCAAGGCATGATTTTTTTCTTGAATTCTTTTGTTTAATATATACTGTG
>PVJH01005630.1:0-109881 GCA_004026705.1 Nesogale talazaci
AAGGCGCTATTACATGAGGGAAACTACAGCGAGTGGAGCCGTTTCTTTACATATATCAGCTACTTTAAGGCCATTTTGTTATGTACTTTGCCAGTTGAAAAAGGCCTGTAACAGCAGTGACCCTTTAGTACAGTTCATCATGTTGTTGGACCCCTCCCCCCCAACACAACACTTATTTTGGAATGATTGTTTACTATTCTAATCTCTTATATATTTTTGTGCACTAGGCACAGTTGTGTAGCAGTTGAGTAAAGCTGGTTAGCTGTTAAGGTGGCCTGTTGCAGTGCAGAGTCCTTGGTTGTTTTCTCCCGGTGGCTCCTGTGTAAACCTGCCTTGTGCAGGAACAAATGTCTGTCCAGTTTATTATAATGCCTGACAACGGCACTTCCAGTCCTCCAGGCTTTTTGTATATATTATAATGGAGCATACAGTGAGCATAGCTAGCTGATGATAAATGCACTTTTTCCCCTTCTTGTCCCACTCCTCAAAATAGCCAAATCCAATCATCTTCATGAATCAACTTCAATGTGAAAAAAAAGTTAAGGAAACAAATGGGTTATAACTTGGTGAGCAGTTATAAGATGGTGTATCTTTTCACTTATGAACATTCTGTACTATAATCAGTTTCTGTAGTTTAACTAAAATGTTTTCTTGGTGCTAGCTTTTAAAAAAATCACTTGTTACTTCAGAACTGTAATTTTACTGGTTATGAAATCCAGGTCTCAACAAAACTCTTCCCAAAGACTGTAATAGAAAAGATTATAAAAAAAAGATTTTACCTGGTTTAATAGGAAAAATGGTGTGTCACATTTCGAGCTTGCTGCAGCTTAAAAAGTGACTGCTTTACTTCTGCTACGTTTCAGATTGAATTGTGCCATCAGCCTATTCCTGGGGACAGGAGCCAGCGCAGTACAAGTCTGAACCCACCAGCTGCTCCTCACGAGACAGATTTCTGGCAAGATTGAGTCCTGGGAACCCTTTTGGGGGTGGTGTCAGAGCTGAGCTCATGGCCCACCCCAACCCGCCTGTGCTCGGAACCCCTTTGGGGATCGAGGTTTAAAGTCACAGGAGCCCCGAGGGAGTGGTGGTTATACACTGGCAGCAGTTCAAAGCACCAGTCCCCTTGGGGAGGCCGAAAAGGGTTTCCCCTCCTGTAAGAAGTCGTCGACACCCACAGGGGCAGTTCTCCCCACCCTGTCCTTATCCGGTCTCCCTGTGAGCTGGAGTCGACTGAATGGCACCGAGTTTGGTTTTGCTACACCAGTGTCTTGTTATACTGTCTTGATGGCACTGAACAGAGCACCCGACTCTCAAATTATAAACATGAAAACGACGACAATCTGGATCTACTTCAATGGTCTCTTAGCCTAGCGGTTCTCAACCTGTGGGTCCCGGCTCCTTTGGGGTCGAATGACCCTTTCACAGGTGTGGCCTGATTCTAATAGTAGCAAAATTACAGTTATGAAGTAGCCATGAAAATCATGTTATGGTTGGGGGTCACCATGAGGAACTGTATAAAGGGCTGCAGCATTAGGAAGGTTGAGAACCACTGCCTTAGTCAGAGAGCTTTCCTGTGGCTGTGCTGGAACTTCTGCGCACCGCACTGCCTTACCTTCGACTGATGATGGGAGTGGAATGTCTTGAGCATTGAAAGCATACATTATTACAGTGAGAAGCAGGTCAGACTGAAATCATAGGCGTTGGCACCTCTGTTCTTGACACAGTTTCTGTGCATTCTCCCCTGGACCCTGGCACCTCAGCACAGGTCCACAGGGAGCAAGGAACACCAACTCTAGTTGCTTCAGCAGCGATGGTGGGTGAGACGGCTTCTTGTAAGAGCTTCTGGGACAGCTGTCCTGACAGAACGAACCGAACTTTGCAGAGCCCTGTGGTTGCACAGCGGCACCTCTTCAGGTTGCCGGAATAGTGACAGGCTTTTTTTTTTTTTAAATTCTTTTATTTGGAAACATTTTAAAAGTACACAAAGTCTTCCCAAACAAAACTCATTGCCGTGGAGTTGATTCCACCCCGCACTGTCCCTGCAGGGCGCGGTAGACCTGCTGTGGGCCTCCGAGGCTGTAACTGCGGAAAGCCAAAGCCTCTGCTTTCACCCTGGTGGTTTTTAACTGCTGACCTCTCAGGCAGCCAACCCAACGTGAAGCCACTCTGCCGCCAGGGCAGGGAGGACTGTGCAATGAACTTGCAGGACCCCATCACCAACTACACGTATCTCGGCCCACCTCGTTTCATCTAGGGATTTGCTCCACCTCCATTTTGATTTGCTAGTGCTTGCTGATGAACTGGACATGACCACAGACTCCAAGGACGCTGCCTGAGCACTTTAGCAACTTGCTCCCGCAGGGCGCCAGCAGGCCAGGGACACCAACGAAGATGCAAGCAGGCCCCTGGTTCCCAGCTGCTTGTCAATAATGCCTCCCCCCAACAGGGTCCAGCAGAGTGGGGTGTCGGTACCCCTCACAGGCTGGCCAGGCAGACCTGAGCAGAGGCCCACTGTCCAGGAGCCAGGGCGCTGAGGAAGCAGCTGCTCCTGGAGAGGGTGGTCTGACAGCTGCAACTGCAGACTCCAGACTCGGGCCACTCCTTGGTTGTCATACAAGCCATGCAAGAAGGGGGCTGTGGGTCTGTCGGCTGCTCCCCCAGCCCCTGCACACCCCTGTCCATCCAAACCTCGGAGGCATTCTTCAAGAGGGACCCCCTGCTCCCCTAGACCTGTGGTAGGTTAGTGGGCAGCAAGCCTCTGAACCTGGGAGGCCCTCTGCACTGGTTCCATCTGAAGGCTGCTTCCAGCATTTGCAGGAGCTTCCAGCATCATGTTGAGTGGGCAGGCACCAGGTTAGCAACGCTAACCTGCTTCATCTCCCTACAAAACCTACCACCCCCGCTCTGGGTTTCAGGACCAGAAAGTCAAGTGGTGCTGGAGGAAGGTGCCGCATCATGGCCTGAGGTCAGAGAGGTGCATGGCCACCCTGGGGTCTTCCCCATGGCCTCCTATGCACACCTCTGCCCTTCAGAAAAGGCACTTTATCCCAGTCTCTTGCAGAATTCACACACACACACACACACACACACACACCCGAACTGACTTACCCAGATGATTCAAAGGAGAAAATGGCATACCTGGGGAAATGGAAACTTAAGGAGTGCTACCTGGTCAGCTTCAGGGGACTGGCTCCCTATTCCCAACCCTCCTCAGAGGCTCTTAAGCCCACCAGAGCTCTTGAAGCTTGACACCCTTCCCCCTATAAGATAGGGGCTGTTGCATGTGCCACCCGCACCCCAGGGGCAGCAAGGAGGCTGCTGTGGCACCAGTGATGGTGAGGGACCATCAAGGTCCCCGAGTTGGCAGGGAGGTGAGAAGGCTCAGACTGTGTTCAGCACCCAGGGAGCTGAGAGGGTGACACTGCTGGAAATAAGACCTGCCCAAGGACATCTTTCTCTCACACACATTTATTCATGCCACCTAGCATGGCAGCAGTGGACAGCTATGTCCTGTCCCCCACACTGTGCGCCGACCTTCCCAGCCGAGTCGACACCTCATCCAACACGATCTCGGGCAGCTGCTCAGTGATGGCCGTGGCCGTGGGCTGGTGCCCCACCGGAAGCTTTGGGAAGAACAGAGTAGAGATGACGAAAGGACGATGGGACATGCCCTGTATTCCGTTTCCCAACGCTGCCCAGTAGCCCCCTTGGGTGTAAGGACAGGCAGGCATGACTCCCTTGACATTTGGGTAATGAGCTAACAGGGATGTCAACTTGAACAGTGGGAGCTTGTCACTGGCCTGCACAAGGGTGGTTCCCCACGGCCAACATCCAGCACTTCTAGCCAAGCCGGATGTCTGATGAGGCCCAGGGGGTGAGCGGATGTCAGCATCCAGCTTTCGGGCCCCTCCTCAGGCACACAGTTCCATCACACTTCGAGTCGCCCGCTGCATCTCAGATGTGAGCTATCCAGCACCCACTCCACCCAGAAGGCTGCTGCTCTCTCCCACCCCCACCCCCCAAAATCGGTTAAAAAGAACCTTACCTTTCAGAGCCTTACTTCTTTTATCTAAAACAAAAGGAAAAAATTGGGTCACACCAATTTAAAAAAAAAACAACAAAAAACGACAAAGCAAACAAGCCCATAGTCCACTCACGATTGAAAGCTGCATTTGACTGGAGGCTCAGGGCTCAAAGTCAGCCTGCAATTGTTGCCCAGCCCACAGGGGCAATGTGGTTCCCAAGGGCGTATCAAGAACACAGCATAGCCTAGTGGGGTCACAGCACACCTCACACGTCCTCGGTAACAGTTTGCTTCTTCTGATAGCATCACCATGCTTCACCCCTTCTACTGTGGCCAACCTGAACTGTTCACCTTGGCCCCTTTTCCTGGCATCTCATAATGCAGATCTCTCTCAGGTGGTCACTTTCAATGGTGTACCAGGTTCTCCAGAACCACCAGCACCTGCAGGAGTCTTCCTCCCCCTGCTCTGTCCAGAGCCTGGCGAGGAGTGAGTGGCTTCCTCCACTTGGGGAAGTGTGGTACGTGATAACCTCTATGGTGCTGCTTATGGTCCCTGAGCTGTCAGAGTGCCTGTCATGTTCATGCTAGTAACTGGAGCCATTACCCTTCACTGCCCTACAAGAAGTACAGCAGGAACAGAGGGACCAAGAGTCCCTAGACTGAGAACCTTCTAGACCCAGGGTCAGATGGAGGACAAGACATAGTGATTGGGTAAGGCACAGACAAATGAACAAGCAATTCCCTCTGAACATGGGGTTCACAGATGCTGAGACAGGGCCACCTGGTCCCTCCTTCCAGAACTGGTGCTCTCAAGTCACTCTGACCCCGAGCTGAGTGTGACGACACTGCTGACAGGTACCCACCCATGCTTTCATCACAGCCAGGATCAGAAGTTCCGGTGCCATTCCTTTCGTCACCCCGGCTCTCACAGGCCCGTGGACGGGAAGCGGGGGCCTGATAGGTGCTGGACTACCCAACCCCCATGCCAATTCTAGTTAAGAACCCCGAACTTGTACAGTGCCACTGCAGCAGGGACCTGACAGTTGGGGGACTTACCAGCACTCCTGATCTTGTATATGATGAAGCTCATCAGGCCCATCCCCACCCAGATCTCCTGGTAAACCTGCGTGTAGTAGGGCTTCATGGGGGTCCACACATTCTTGATCAGGCTTTGGAGCATCTGTAGAGAGCAACAATGACGCCAGTATCACCACTGCGGCCTGAAAGCACAGACCCAGCTCACTGGGTCACAAGGGGTCACTATGAAGTGGACGTGATGTCACCGCACACCAAAGAATCCTGCTCTACTAGAGACCATTAATAAGCTTGACCCTATTTCCCACGGCTCCCCAAGACTACGCTTATCAACAGGGGGGGCGCTCCCAGGCCACACGGGTTCTCGGTCACCTGTGTCATCAAGCACCAGACCAGCAGAGAGGGGCTGCCCAATCCCATCATCACAGCATTGTCCCTTGCTGTCCATCACGAATGCTCAGGGCCACACTCACTTCTCGACATTTCACACGGATACATGTGTGGGCTCACATGTGACACCTGATGAAGCAGAGCTGTAGGAACGTGGCGGGACAAGGGGGTCTCCTGAGCTCCCAACACATAGCGGGCACCCTGCTCAGGACCACCATTCTACCTCTCCGAGAGGATGAGCAGAGCTCGAGAGCTGCAGGCGTGGCAGACATTACTTAACGAATCCGCACAACCCAACGACACGGTCCCAATCCCAACTCCTGGGACCCCACCTTCCCTGGGAGGAGCGAGTTCTAGAGGAGACCTGCGACCTGTGGGTAACAGCCCACAGCCCAGTGCCCACAGGCTCACCCCCACTTACTGGGCTTGATCAGGAAAAGTCACTTGTTCCTGTCCTCACACAGTTCACTGCTCTCAGTGGGGTTCAAAGTATGCTTTTGTCATTTAAGAAAGGTCTACGCCAGAGACGCCTAGATCAGGGAGCCCTGTTTTCATTTCAATGTTAACACTGGACAAGGCACTTGACAAGGCCCATCAGGAGACGTGGAAACTGCATCCTCATGCTGGTCCCTGCGTGAGTTACACAGAAGCCTGCTCCTCTGCCCCTTCTTGGGTGTCTGCTGATGGAACAGCAGAGCAAAGGGTCCTGGGAAGGAGAGGCAAGGGTGCCTGGTGGAGTAAGAAGCCCAGAGAAGCCACTGTGGCCACCCAAACCCTAGCCTTATACCTGCTCACCTCCATACCTGTAAACCACACCTGCCCCCTGTGAATATGAAACTTATTTCTCTGTGTTAAGTATTTACAGTGCTGGCACTGCACATTGTGTTAGTCCGGGTAGACTAGAGGAACAAATTCATAGACAAGCATATGGATATAAGGAAAAGGTTTATATACAAGAGGAACAGGACATTGAGAAAACATCCCAGCCCAGTCCAGTTCAAAGTCGTAAGTCCGATATTAACCCATATGCCAGAAATCAGTCTATAAAGTCTCCTTCTGACTCACGAAGTCACAGGTCAGTGGGTGCAGAGTCCCGGCAGGGGTCTCCCCAGGGCTCCTTGCTTTCAGGGCTCAGGGTCCATCAACAGCATCCACTGGTGGTAAAAGCAACTCATCGCTGGCAGGGGTCTCCATGTGGCTTCTCCAGCTTCAGAGGTCTGGTTCCATCAGGGTAAGGCTGTGTGGCTTCTCCTCCGGCTCCTCCAGCTCCGCGGATGCTGCCATCTTGTCTTGTGTAGTTTGTCATCTCAGAGACTGACTCCCAACTACTGGGGAGATGGCCTCTCTTCTCCATGAGCGAAATATTGCGAGGTTTCCCAGAAGTCTCAGGAGAAAGCCATGCCCACACAGAGGCCTCATTGGCTACTCAATGGCTATCTCCAGATTAATAGGCTAGACACCACCCCTACATCTCAATCATGAAATTAACATAAGCACAGGACCGCCACACACATCAAGAAAAAGGTGGTGGAAAAATGGAATTTAAAGGATGTTACTTCCCCCCAGGAGAGTTTAGAAGGCTCCTTGTAAGACAAGCTGGCCGAAGAGGAGGCCACTGCTGGGCTGTGGTCAGGCCGAAAGATGGCCAGGGCCCTGGGGGCCACAAGTAGCAACTGTGTTTCATGGTCTCATTTCCCTCTGGCCACTGGGGAACAGTACCCTGGGCTGACAGAGCCAGAACCTCAGTGTGGGCCAGTGGGCTCCAGAACCCCTGCAGGCTGTCTACCCTCCACTGCCCGGGATGTTGGGACAAAGCATGAGGGCCCAGGGCACCTGTAGCTGTGCCTTGAGGAGGGCATGGGAGAAAGGCCAGGGGCACCTCAAATTCTTCTCTGTGCCCAGTAACCGCTGGGAAGGGAGAGGAGAAGCTGGGGCTCCTGGGGTTGTGGACTAATCTGGACCTGAAGACACCTCCATGCAGTGAGATGCCTTTGCCATACCCAAAGGACTCTTGATGGGATTTAAGGGCCCAGTCTTGTGCCCGCTAAGCCCTTTGCAACAAGGGGACAAAGTGCTGCCAGTGCCCTGCAGGTGGCTCAGCACTAAGCTCCCGAGTCCCATGGAGGGCTTGGACAAGGGTCCTTTCTTGGGGAGCAAGCGGCCCAGTCAGGTGTACCCTGTTGCTCAAAATCCCCAGGCTTCCAAGTGACGGAGTACTTTTGTGGGACAGCCTAAAACTCACTTCCTTTCTCAAATAAGACAGGGCTGTCACCACAGTCCATGGTTTCAGCAGGTAGTGGGGAAAATCTGTCGGTTCTTTCCAGGGAGCTGAGCCTCTGAAAGTCTGGCCTTCAACTGAGATAATGCTTTCTCTCCTGGGAGAAACGGAGGCAACACAGCATTTGGCAGGTGTTCGACATTCTAAGATAGTCTAATACCTAAGTTCAATATTCTAAGGGTCTAAGTGGCCAAAAATAGTTTTGCTTCTTTTGTCTTCTGAGAAATGGTCAACAAATCCGTTTTGTGAGAACTTGTCACAGAATGCAGGATACATGATGAACTGCATGTAAACCTGCCTCCAATATAGTTCTGGGTCCCTTGTGTCCAGGCTTCCGGAGTCCCTTGTGTCCAATCAGCTATCTTAGCTTGTATCTAGCTTTCCCACTTCTGTATTTATTTTTCTTAAATATGACCATGCACCTCTTGAGCCCCCTGGTAATTGTGGGAGAGCTGATTTTCCTTTAATAGCACAGTAAAGCAACAGGGGAAGGTGGGCAAAAGCTGTGAGACCGGGCCACAGACATCTCGATGATGGTGAGATCTTGCCCTCCAGCCTATGAGTATTTGGCCCACACGGGGCGTTTCCAGTTTTTAACAGCGGGCCTTTACCTTACCCCCCAAGCATATCATGTCCACCCACATCCTCAGGCCGATGGCAGCTTTAAAGCACTGGGTTCCGCTCAAAGATCCAAAAAGCTGCGGCTCAGGGGTGGGCGCTTCGCCTATCACCCCCATAGCCAGCCCCTGCCTGGCGCATGCGCGGGTCCCGGCCGGGAGTCCAGCTCTCTCGGGCGGCCAGGTGTGGCGTGTCGCCAGGAAAGTCAGGGGTCCCGTCGGGCAAGGCTAGAGGCTACGATTCTCGGCGGACTCTGGAGGTCCTGCTCTCCGGGGAGGCGTGTGACCTTGGGTGCAGGGAAGGCGCGCGGCGGCGAGCTAAGGCTCGGGGAGGAGTCGTGGTGGCGCGGGGGCTAAGCGCTCTAACTCTCCGCGGGAGAAGACCCGGCTGTCCGCCGTGAACCCCCCCGCGGTCTACTCTGTCCGGCCGCGTCGAGTTCGGACCACGGTCTGGGAGGCCGCGGTCGGAGCGCGCGGGGCTGGGCAGGCGGGCCCCCAAAGTCGAGGGCCGCGAGACTGCACTTCACCCCGCCCGACGTCCCGGGCCACCGGGCCGCCGAAGTGGCACTCACCGTGGCGCTGGACGAACGGCTCCGCCGGACCGAGGACCCGCAGCCAACGACTCGGAAGGTCACAGGACGCGCAAGCGTCGCGCGGGGCCTGCCGGGAGGACGGAAGCGTCGCTACGCCGTCGGGACAGAGCGCCCCCTCCCCCCCTCCGCCAGGTCAAGGCTGCGCTGCACAGCGCCCCCTGGCGGGCGCCAGGGGACTAAGCCACCAGGAAGGGGCTGATGACGGGCTGGTGAGGTGGGGATGGGTGGGGAAGGGCCAGGCATTGTCATAATAGCATGACTAAGGGTCATGGGCTGCTAGGACAGGGGCTTTTCAGTCCAGGCAAAACTGACCAACATGAAAAAAGAGACCCTCAGTGTTTTGCCATTCCCTTTTTAATTTTACTGCCAACGTTTTGGCTTTGCATGATTTCTGTTCTGTTATTCTGCAGATTACAGTAATTTCACTCAAATGAAGACAGATACAGTCACAGGGACTCTAGATAATGGTCTTAAGACACACATTCTTGAGAATAACCATGCTTACTAGTCATGTTCAAGGAAAGAAATTGAACACAGGTTGTCAAAAATGCCACCTTGCCATTAAAGTAAAGTGACCAGATTTTAAGCGGGACACTATTGACCAGGGGTTTGGGTTCTTGATTAAAAATTTGGTCTATATGGAGCAACAAAAATTTTCATAGAACACAAAAATAGTATTGTAGTATATTTATTTTAATCTTAAAATGCCATGGGTTGTTAAATTGTCAAAAAGCAGGACTTCTGGTCACTTTACATTTAAGAGAATGAAATCATTGGCTGATTTGCAGCCATGGAAGATTTAAAATGAAAGGTAGGTTAGATGAAACCACATGCATGGGAGATAAAGGGAAAGATCTAGAAGAAAGGGCGTCTATCATACGTAATCAAGCTATTCATCTGGCTCAGTTTTCAGAAACGCGTGAGGAGCCCTGCTGATCTTTGAAATACCAGTGACATGGTTTCCACATCATGTAGGTGACCATGGTGTCACAATAGGACAAGGCAGTGGAAGCTGGCTGGAGGGCGCCAATAACCTATCATTGGGCAGGTATCCTGGGAGTGCAGGGGTTAAAGCAGGCAGCTGCTACCCCGAAGATCAGTGGTTTGAAGGCAGCTGCTCCAAGGGAGAGAGAGAGGCGGCCTTGGACAGGGTCTGGGCAGTTTTATTCTGTACTACAGGCTTACTAGCAGGCAGAATTGGCTCCATAGGAAAAAAAAGGGGGGGGGCAAAAATATTTGAAGGGAAAAATGGCTGAGAATTTTCCTGAAGCACTGAGAAAAATCATGGCAAAGATTTAAAAAAATCTTTGCGGGAACCAAGCAGGCGGAGGAAAGAAATCAACTTCTGGAAATCTCATAATCAACTGTAGGAAAGAGAGGAGAGAATCCGAAAAACAGCTGGGTTGGGGGTGGGGGGTGGAGTTAAAATTATTGCCAAAAGAGCAAATGAGAGTTCCTCTTCTCAACAGGTCCCTCAGAGAGCTTCAGCTCATTACAGAAAACTCTCAGGGAATGAGCTTTCAGGAAACAAGAGCGTGAACAAGAGAGTTTCACACAAACTAAGGAGGAGGATGAAAGCCCCGGCAGATGCACACAGTGAACAGTATTCTGAAGGACAGCAGTGGCTGATGGAAGGGCGGCAGATTTAGGAACCAACAGAAAGCACTAACCACACAGTCCTGCTTCAAAGAGGAAAAGGCTTGGATATGAGAGGAGCTTCTGGCAACACTTGAACAGCTTGTTATATTAAGGGAGCAGTTCTCAAAGTATGGCTTGGGGTTTCCAAGGCCTCCTGGGGGTCAAACTAACTCCCTAAGAACACTATCCTGTTATTTTTCCACTAGGCTTGTCTCAGGAGTGGACAGAGGTGTTTTCCAGAGGCTCTGAGACTTGTGCCATCACAGTGATGTGGTGTCACAGCAGAAAGACTATGGAAGCAGATGTCAGAACCTGGCTTTTTTTTGGTTTTTGTTTTGGGGCATCACTGCCCTCTGGTGGTGGGAGTAGGAGGCCCAGCCTTTGCTGGGAGCCCGCTGCTGGAACTGAACCTCCACCCCAGTGGGCTGCAGTCCCGTGCACATCCACTACGCCACCGGGGCTCGGCCCAGAATCTAGCTTTTGCATTAGATGTTGAGATCTGTGAAGATCGGAAGCAGTACCACCTTTCTCATGAATACTAAAACAGTAGTAATTCTTCATAAAAATATGCTCTTTAATATCAAATGAACTGGTGTATTTTTTCAGGAGACTACTAATACATTTTAAACACACTTCTCAGTTTCAATCACTGTTAATGTGGCATACACAAAAGCTCCCCGGAGTCAATGGTTTTAAGAGTCTAAAGAATTCTAAGATAACAAGACCAGATGTACTGCTGCTACCTTTGAAAAAAGAATGTTGTAGAACCAAGATGGCTTAGCAAACTGCAAAGGACAAGAAGCAGCATTTAGGAAAAACAACACGAACTATTTCAAGACAAAGGTTTTGAGCTTCAAACTAGACTGAGATAAGAATTTTAATGTCTTTCGTTTCAAGGCCAAAATACCTTAAGAAAAGCCCATTGTCGAAGCAAATAAAGGGTCTGAAGACAGAGGCTTCCCAAGAGATCTATTCCAGTGCAAATGTAAGAGCAGGTATGAGGCTCCTCCTGAGACAAAGGTTCTCCTGGTTTACTGACAGTCCTGTTACGGGCCTCAATGCTCACTTGTCACTGCCCTCAGCTCTCTGCCAGTCCCTTAGTTAGGTCTGCAAATCCTTTAGCAAATGCAAATATACAGGAGGGGTCATGTGGCTGTCAGCCCTTTCCTACATGTAGGAGCCAGGATGTTTGGAAGCCTGGTAAGACCTGCCTGATAACCAGCTGTCCTTAGGTGGTGCAACTTATTAACATGCTCACTTGCTGCCTGAAAGGCGGGAGGGTTGAGTTCACCCAGAATGTCTCAGGAAAAAGGCCTGATCTACTTCTGGGGGACAAAAAGCAAACCCCAGACAGACATTAAAATTGAGAGTGCTGACACACACGGGCTTGTCACAAGGTGAAATGTTTGACTCAATTGGCTGTCTCTTTCCACTCAGAACTTTGGACAGAAATGGAAGGTGTTCTGGGCCAAGGAAGTATGGGATGGTGAGAACTATCGGATGAAAAGAAGGGGGCTAAAAGCCCCCCAGCCTGAGACCCTGCTGAATGTGAAATGGCGTTTGTTGCTGTTAGGTGCTGTGAAACGCTGCCTGTCCTGTGCCAGCCTCACGACCGTGGTTTGGGTTCATGGTTGCTGCCTGGGTCAGTCCATTTCATGAATGGCCATTCTCTTTTTGACTGACGTCTTTTGATGTCCTTCTCCAGGCAGCAGTCCCTCCAAAGCCCGTGAGAAGTCTTGGCAACCTCTCTGCTAAGGAGCAATCTGGCTGTACCTTCTTCCAAGTCAGACTTATTCTTCTGACAAATCTTTTAAAAAAATCATTTTATTGGGAGTTCATACAGCTCTTATCACAATCCATACACACATCCATTGTGTCAAACACATTTGTACATTTTTTGCCTTCATCATTCTCAAAGTATTTGCTTTTGACTTGAGGCTCTGGTATCAGCTCATTTTTCCTCTCTCCCTGCTGATAATTTATAAATCATTATTTTTCCATGTCTTACATTGACTGATGTCTCCACTCATGCACTTCCGTGTTGACCATTCCCCTAGGTGAGAGCCATATACAGATCCTTGTAATCGGTCCCCCCCTTCTACTTCACCTTCCCTCCACCCTCCCAGTATCACCACTCTCACCACTGGTCCTGAAGGGCTCATCTCGGATTCCCTGTGTTTCCAGTTCCTATCTGTACCCATGTACATCCTCTGTAGATTTATAAGTTAGAATTGGGATCATGATAGTGTAGGGGAGGAAGCATTAAAAGACTAGAGGAAAGTTGTATGTTTCATCGTTGCTACACTGCACCCAGATGGGATTTGTGTCCCCCACTCCACACACCCCCCCCATTCACAATGATTTTTTTGTTCTTTGATGCCTGATCTCTTTGACACCTCATGATCACACAGGCTGGTGTTATGACACATGTTATTGCCCATCTTTCATATGTATATGAGGTGGTTGAAAATACTGTGGCTGAACTTTGGACCTCAACTCAAAGCCTCCCTAAACACAAGTACAAGTTGTTCTAATACCCTAGCACTGTTTGATACTCGCCTTCCCAACACAATCACTGAAGATAAAATGGGCACATAAGCAAATGTGGTGAATAGAATGGATGGTGCCCAGCTATCAAAAGATAAGCAGCTAGCTAGCACAAAGGCAAATAATCCCAAGGAAGAAGCACCCCAGCCTGTGTAACCATGAGGTGTCGACAGGATTGGGTATCAAAAGATCCTAAACAAACAGTTATATTGATGTGAATGAGGGGAAAGAGTGGAGACCCAAAGTCCATCTGTAGATAATTGGACATTCCCCACAGAAGGGTTAAAAAAGACGATTCAAGCAGGTGCAGTATAGCACAGATGAAGTACACCATTCCTCTAGTTCCTGCTTCCTCTTCCCCAGTACCATGACTCAGTTCTACATTATAAATCTGGTTAGACCAGGGTACACACATTGGTACAGATAAGAGCTCTCAACACATGGCATTCAGGACAGCTAAACCCATCAGGAATAGTAGTGGGAGTAGTGATATCATCAGGGTAGAGGGATGATAGGGGCGGGGAAGGGAAAGGGAAGGGAAAGGGGGAGCCCATCATAAAGTTGGATATATAGCTCATCCCCCAGGGGGATGAATAGCAGAATTGTGGGTGAAGGGAGACAATGGACAGTGTAAGAACTGAAATAACACCAATAATATATAATTGATCAAGGATTCAGGAAGGTGGGAGGGTGGGGAGGGAAGGGAAAAAAGAGGATACGGTACCAAGGACTCAAGTAGAAAGAAAATGCTTTGGAAATGTTGATGGCAACATATGTAAAAGTGTGCTTAAAACAACTGAATGATGGATTGTTATAAGATTTGTAAGAATGCCCCCAATAAGATGTTTAATAAAATAATAAATTTTAAAAGGAATAAATAATAATAAATTTTAAAAGTAAAATTGAAATGGACTTGGAGTCTTTAGGGACAAACAAGTCATCTCAAACCAAAAAAAAGCATCTACCCTATTCAAAGGGACTATCTCCCAGTGACAGCATCACTTAGCTGGACTTTACAACATCTCATTTTATTGGGGACTTGTACAATTCTTATCAAAATTCATCCATACATCCATCATGTCAAGCACATTTGTACATTTGTTGTCTACCCCTCTGGAAGGAGATAATTATCATTATGATTCGCTCCTCCTTTCTCCCTCCATCTCCCCCTTCTCCTCTTAATATGCCTACTCTCAATATTGGTCCTGAGGGATTTACCTGTCCAGGATTCCCTGTGTTTTCCAGTTCTCATCTGTACCAATGTACATGCTCTGGTCTAGTCAGATTTGTAAGGTAGAAAAAGAAAATACTGTGGTTTGGGTCAATTATATTTTAGTCTTTAAAGTGACATCTTTGCTATTTAATATGTAAAGAGGGTTTGTACAGAGAACTTGTCCAATGCAGTATGTTTGATTTCTCGATGGCAGCTTCTGTGAGTATTGATTGTGGATCCAAGAAAAACGAAATCCTTGACATCATTCTCTTCAGTTTATCATGATGTTGCTTAGTAATCCAGTTGTGAGGATTTTGTTTATATTGAATTTTAATCCAGACCGAAGGTTACGGGCTTTTAAAAATCATCCATCTGTAAGTGCTTCAAGTCCTCTTCACTTTCACCAAGCAAATTTGATTCATCTATGCAGCACAGGTTGTTAATGAGTCCCTTACAATCCTAAAACCCCACTCATCTTCATATAGATCAGTTTTTAGGTTGCTCGGCATATAGGCTGAGTAAGGATGGCTAGAGGAAACAACACTGACATAACCCTTTTCTGATTTTAAACCATGCTGGATGTGCTTGTTCTGTTCCAACAACTGCTTCTTGCTCTGTTCCAACAACTGCATTAGTTCAATGAATTGTTCTGCAATTCCCATTCTTCTCAATGCCATCCCTAGGTTGCTATGATCCCCTCAATTGGTTATCTGCATAGTCAATAAACACAAGTAAATATCTTTTTGATATTCTTTGCTTTTAGCCCAGATCCATCTCATGCCACCAATGGTATCCTTCATTCTTTTTTTTTTTTTAATTAGGCATCACTGCCCTGGCGGTGGGAGTAGGTAATGTTTTTTTTTGGGGGGGTATTTTTTGGGTATCCTTCATTCTAAGGCCTCTTCTGAACCCCACTTAAAATTTTGGACATTCCATATTGATGCACTTTGCTGCAACTCGAGTTATTTTCAAAATTTTACTTTCATGTGATATTAGTGAGCATATGTGCTAAGATACACATTCTTTAGGGTCACCTTTCTTTTTTTTGTTTTTTTTTTGGGGGAGACATCACTGCCCTCTGGTGGTTGTGGGAGCCACCCACCACCACTCCTGAGAGCCGTCGTTGGATTTGAACCGCCAAGCCCGCGGGCCGCAGTCCCGCACTCAACCACTTACGCCACCAGGGCTCAGCCCAAGGGTCCCCTTTCTTTAGAAGGGGTACAAACATGGGTTTCTTCTTCTGTTGACAAGGAAGCTACCTTCCATAGATTGGCGAGTGCTTCCAGCGCTTCATCAGTTTGTAGAAGCATTTCGGTGGGCATTTTGTCATGTCCTGGAGCCTCTTTGGCTAATGTCTTCGGTGCTTTGGATTTCTATCTTCCTTCAGTACCATCAGTTCCTGATCATATGCTACTTCTTGAAATGGTGGATTGTTGACCAGTTATTTCTGGTACAGCATCAACTTTTACTTGAAGTAGCCCACCCCTCAAGGAAGCATCCTTCTAATTGTGTCAGGGGTCTGATCTGAGTAAGGTTGCTGCATGCCACCCTCATCTTCCCACAACGTTTTGGCTACTCACTGCCTATTCCATCATGGAGTTGATTACATTATGTTAGGTCATATCGCAGCCTTTGACTGCCAAACTACTGAGAATCCTGGTCCATTCAAGTTGACACAAGTTGACATGTCTAAAGTGTGTGAGGTGAAGTCTTGCCGTCCTTGCCTTTAGAGAGCCTTCTCGCCGTACTTCAAGGTACGTTGTTTGTTCTCCTGGTAGTCCATGGCACTGTAATTCAATTGCATCAATTCTTCTTTGGTCTTTTCATTCAATGTCAAGCTTTCACATGCACTGAGGCGACTGAAAGTACCATGGCTTGGTTTTAGGTGAACCTTGGTCTTCAAGTTGATGCCTTCACCTTGTCACAATGAAAAGAGATCTTTTGCATCAGATTTGCCCAATTTACTCTGTTTTTAAAATTTTTTCTAACTGCTGCTTCTATGGATGCTGATTGTGGACCCGAGTAGAGTGAAACCTGTGTCAACTTCAGTGCTTCTCAAAGACAGTCAACCTCAGTGATGGGAATGAAGGAGCCTCTCGGCATCTTCATGAGCACAACCCCAACAGAGCAAAACAGTCACGCCCACCTGTGAATTGAGAAGTGTGACATACGCACGACGGACCTAGGGAACGGGAAGTCAGCAAACATGAACAGGGACGCACACACATTAGTATCTGAGGCCTTAGTGCAAATGGCGAGTGCTGGCTGTTTTGAATCTGAGAACCTTCTCTCTTTTTTTGGCGTCACTGCCTCTGGTGGTCGTGGGAGCTACCCAGCACTGCTCCTGGGAGCCGCTGCTGGATTTGAAGCGTCAAGCCCGCGGGCGGCAGTCCTGCACTCAACCACTTACGCCACCGGGGCTCGGCCCAAATATGAGAATCCTATAGTCTACCATGGTAGAAATGAAAATCGAACTACAATGGTATCACCTTCATCATCAAAAAGAACATTTCAAGACCTATTCTGAAATACAATGCTCTCAATAATAGGATAATATCATACACCTCTATGGAAGACCAGTTAATGTAACTATTATTCAAATGTATGCACCAACTGATACTGACAGAAGTAAAACCACTGTATATTTTTCCTTACCACTTTTAGTCTGAAACTGGTCAAACACAAACTGAAGATCCACTGATAATCAGAGGTGATTATTCGATGGGTACTTGGGAGTTAGTGACAGGTAACACCAGAAATCAGGATAGTATTTTGCAAGACCAAAAACTTATTAATGAAAAAATACCCCCCTTTTTTTTTTTTAAATTTAGGCATCACTGCTCTCTGGCGGTGGGAGTAGGAGGCCCAGCCCCACTGCTGGAATTGAACCTCTGTCCCAGTGGGTCGCAGTCCCGCGCACAACCACTATGCCACCAGGGCTCAGCCCGAAAAAATACCCTTTTAAAAACAACATAAATGGTGACTCTCCATGGGAACCTCACCAGATGGAATATGCAGGAATCAAACACACTATCTTTGAAAAGGGATAATGGAGAAGAAGCTCCTGTCAGTGAGAACAGAGCAGGGGATGTTGTATGGTTTAAAATCAGGAAAAGTGTGTATCAAGGTTATATCCTTTCACCGGATTCATTCACTCTCTATGTAATCATATAATCTGAGAAGCTGACTATTTGAAGAACTTGGCATCTGGATTGGAGGAAGACTCCTTTATCTGCCCTGCCAGAACCAGATGACATTACATTGCTTGCTGAAAGTGAAAAGAACTTGAAACATTTATCAATGAAGATCAAGACTACACAGCCTTCAGTAAGGACTATAACACAACATAAAGAAAACAAAAAACTTAAAAATCCCAAATCCTTATAACTAAACCTATAAAAAATGGAGAAAATATCGATATTTTCAAGAATTTCACTTTACCTGGACTCACAATCAACATCCATTGAAGTAGAAATCCAGTGATTTACTGTAAAAGGTAAATCTGCTACAAAAGACCTCTTCAGTGTTAAAAAGCAAAGATGCCACTTTCAAGATTAAAGCATGCTTGATTCATCCAAGCTATTTTCAAGTGCCTCATATGTATGCAAAGGTTGAACATTGAATAAGGAAGAGTAAATGAAAAATAGAAGCCATAGAATTATTCAAAAGTATTGAATACACCATAGACTGCCCGAAGACTGAACACACTTCTGTAAGAAGTAGTACAGCTAGAGTACTTCCTAGAATCAAGGATGCTAAGACTTTCTTTTATTAAAACCTGTTATCAGGAGGGACCAATCCTTGGGAAAGGACATCATGGTTGGTGTACTGTCAGTGGGAAAAACCAAACAGAGCCCTCATTGAGATGCACTGATACAGTGGCTGTCACAGTGAGCTCACAAATAACAATAAACATTAGGCTGGCACAGGGCTGGACAGTGCCTCCCCTGTTGCATATATGGCCTTTTTGAGTTGAAACCAATTTGACAGCATTTACAAACGACTACTTTGAGATGGTCACTCTTACCCAGTCTTACGTTAAGTAAGTTCCAGCCTGAGGGACTCCTTTTCTTGTAACGTACCTTCGACACTGTGCTGCCATTCATAAGGTTTTCAGGGGCCGCTTTTTTTCAGAAGTAGATGACCACATCATTCTTCCTCATCTGACTTAGTCTGGAAGCTCCCCTGAAACTCATTTACTGCGGGTGACTTTGCTGTATTTAAAATTCTGGTGGGCATGGCTTTCAAAATCACAGCCATATACCATTAGGAGGTACCATGTGCACCTCTTCTGCATAGCTGTCTGTGTAAATGAGGACCACCAAATCTGAACCTCTTCCTCATGGATCTGTCTGAAACTCACGCCATCTGTAATGCCGAATTAGGAAGATACGGAATTCGACTTGGTTATAATGCCCCGAGAACCTAAAGTCGTTCTTCGACTCGGCCATTAGGAGCCTCCTGCTCAGGCCCTTATCCATGGGCTACGTTCTCTCGAAAACGCTCCCAAGTCCCCCGTCACCTGGCTCAGTCCTGTTGATCCTTTCACAGAGAACTGAGAAGGGGCAAAAAGACTCCTTTCGCATACATGCAAGAGAGTCGAATTTAAATTGGTGTCCCCTTCGGTTCGATTTTTGTCCCTGAAGCCTTCGCATTCTTCTCCCCCAAATGTGAAGCAAGGCTTGGTCAGGTTAGCCGCATGCTGAACTACCACCCAAACACGCTCTGGCTTGTCTCCATTGCGCCCTGGAAGGGTCTTTACGTGGCCGGGCACGCAGCAGGCACTCACTAGATGTCCTTGCCCGCCTTAAGAACGTAATTCTGAGCTTGTGGAGACGTCAGAGAGGGGTTCACGGTTCTTTGGCTGCACACCTGAGTGCTGGGGTTCCCCTTCTGAGCAGGTCTGGAAGGGGCGCCGCTCCTCATACCTCGCCTCCAACAGGCGCAAAAAGGCAAGCCTCGGGACAGGCTCGGCGCGCGCGGCCAAGCGCGTGCGCATGCGCGGCCGCAAGTCCTTACGTTTCGCGTTCTGATTGGAGGCGCCGCCGGAGTGGGGGCGGGGTGCTGACCGGCGTCGCCACGCTCCCTGGTCGCCGCTTCCCGCCGCGCCGACGAGGCGGTTGAGGCCCGCGCCCGGCGCAGGTTTTGAACATGCTGCGTAAACTCACCCTCGACCAGATCAACGACTGGTTCACCATCGGCAAGACCGTGACGGATGTGGAGCTCCTCGGCGTGTCTCCCGCCCTGCCGGCCGGGGCGGCCCGCGACGAGGCCCAGCGCTCGAGCGCGGCCTCCAGCCCCGAGGCCCAGGCCTCGGCGCAGCCCGCCACGACCTTCGGGAGGTAGGACTGGGCGAGGCGAGAGGCCACCCCGCGCGCCGCGCCCCCTCGGGCCCGGCTCCTAGCGCCCCGGGGCGGGCTGAGCATCCCGATGCCCTCCCCTCGGGGGACCGTCCTCAGGCTCCCCACCTCCACGGCCTCCTCTCCATCTGGGGGCGGCACGGCCCCCCTAATGGCGCTGGCAGGCTCCTCGGCGGGAGCTGGGCAGCTTCACTACCTCGCCTGCTCCCGGGAGCCTTTGACCCCCGTCGCCGCGCCTGGAAGTCCGCAGGTGGCGGTGGCGCTGTTGGTGACTATTATTTGGGGGGGGGGGGGCGGCCAGGCCCGGTGAGTGGCGAGCCTGTGCCCCGCAGAAGGGCGCGGTGGAAGCCCCTGGCGTCAGAGCCCCCCGCTGTGTGTCCCTGCTGGCTGCGATGGCGTTCCCAACCCCTCACTCTATTTAGAAATGTCTTCGTGTTTCGGTTGTCCTTGAGCGTGTACGACACACGCAGCAGAACACACACCATCCCAGCGGCTGTGCACACCCGCGCCGCTGGGGGTGGGAGCCGTCCAGTTGTGCGGTCATCCTCACGCCCCTTCCCCACCCGTTTCCGAAGGGACCCTCCCCTGTAGACAAATTCACGGCCCCCCAGGATTTCGCTTTTTAAAAGGTGGCACCTGTTCGTTTGTTCTGTCTAATCTGGTGGGCAGAGCCAGACTCTGGGCCATGCTTCAAACCCGTGTAGACCCCTTACTTTGGTCTGCCTGTCTGGAGGTTTTTGGTAAATTTGTTTTTGTTTTTTTTTTTTGTATTTTGGGCATCACTGCCCTCTGGTGGTGGGAGTAGTTTTTGGGTTTTTTTTTTTTGGTATTTTGGGCATCACTGCCCTCTGGTGGTGGGAGTAGGAGGCTCAGCCTTGGCTCCGTGGAGCTGGAATCGAACCCCCATCCCAGTGGGCCGCAGTCTTGTGCACAACCACTACGCCACTGGGGCTCAGCCCTTTCTTTTCTTTCCTTTTTTTTTGGGGGGGGGTGGTTTGGTAAATTTATTTCTTGGTGACAGAGAGGGGAGAGAGAAACTTATAATGACTTTAGAGTGGCTGTTTTGTACATATCTCTGCCAACTTTATTTCTCTGAGTGACTCTGGTGAGTGGCCCTATAGGTCACGCCTCCTGTTTACACTGCAAAAATCTCCTTAGATGGGCAAAGTGCATTGTTTTAAAATGACCTTTTGGGATCTCACTGTCACTGAGTCGATGCCAACTCCTCGTGCACCTCCCTGTAGGACAGGGTAGAACTGGCCCTATAACTCAGTGGAAATAGAAAGCCTCTTGCTCTCTCAGAGCAGCTGCTGGTTTTGAATTGCTTGTGGATCACACCTAATGCATAATCCCTGCGCCACATAGGGCACCTTGGGGGTGTAGGATATTGGAAGGAAATTATTGACCTTGTCAGAGCCAAACGTGTAGATTTTAATGGCATTAGAACTACTATGGACCAGTTTTAAAGACTCCCAGTTCTTAAAGGATGAGCCTTCTTTAGAATCAATAAAAACGATTTTCCAGAAAAAATGAAATAAAGACAAAACAAAATATAAGTTATTGGATTCAACACATATGCAACTACCTTATAAAATTAGCATGAAAATTTCAACTTTTGTATTTTTTGGTGATAGACTGGCAAACTGTTGGTTCTACGACTCATGCTGTGAATAATGCTAGCTGTGAAAATTCTGTTTTAGATGACATTCCTCTGGAAATAATTCCCTGGACCCTTAAAAACTTGTATACCCAATGGCATAGTGGTAAGCATGCAGTCAATACTCAACTAAATGTAGCTGTATTATTTAAGGCTCACAATAACCCTTTGAGGTTGATGCCATTATCCAGCAGATGAGGAAATGTACTTGGGTGGTAAGGTGACTTGTCCAGCTTCACACAACAAGTGGTGTAGAGGACTCCCTTCCCCTACCCCGCAAGATGTCCACACTTTAATCCATGGAATTTGTGAGGATGTTATTATACATGGCTCAAGTGATTTTGCACATGTAATGAAGGTTAAACTACAAACCAAACTCCCTGCTTCCTAGTCTTTCCCTACTCATAGCATCCCTATAGGATGGAGGAGAATGGACACCTAGACTTCTAAAGCTGAAATCTTTACAGAAACAGATGGCCACATCTTTCTTCCTTAGTGTGGTTAGTAGGTTCAAACCACTGACCTTGTGGTTATCAGTTCACGTGGACTTCGCCCAATTTAATACATGGGAATCAAATTGACCACATCTATTGAAAGAGAATGGAAAAGCTCAATATTAGCAGTCCAAAAAAGACGAGAGGCTGACTTGGGACTGGTTTAATTTAAACAGACTGGTTTAGTTTGAAGTTGAAGAAAATCAAACAAGTTCATGAGAGTCTGTGGTAGTTACACAATTTATTGTCAACTTGATAAGTAAGATTGAAGGGGTGGAATAGAAAGCCACTAGCCTATCAATTGGGTTACAGCCTGGTGATCCCTGCTTGTGTGTGTGGTCTTCTCATGGGGATTCTGGGACTGCCTCTCTTCCTGGAGGCAGGACACACTCTCTGCTTGTCATCCCTATGGAGCCGCGCTGGGAGCGGCCGGAGCCCTGGCGATACATCCACTACCATTGGATCCACAGGCCTTTCCACCCTCCGGCCTGTGCTCCTGCTGCCTCATTGCATGTGCTGCTAGAATCTGAAGAGGACTTCACTGGACTTAGGGGATAACTTGACTGGGATGTTTTATTGATGCATAAAATTCTGTCTTTTACATACATGCGTGTTCCTGGATTTGTCTCTTTAGTTGACCCATTCTAACACAAAGCCAAATATGACCTTGAGTGTATCCCACCTGAATTTCAGGAGTTGTAGAGGGAAGTCCAGTTGGGCTGGGCAGTTAGGAATTTAAGGCTTTCAGATCAATGAGGTAAGATCACATAGATTCCCCAAGTGCTGAATCCTAGAGGAGAATGAGAGGGAAAATTCCCAAGGACCCAACCGTGGAGTGCTTGACTGGATTTTTAGGTGCCATTGAGTTGGTTCCTAACCATAAGGACCTTATGCACAACAGAATGAAACCCTGCCGGGCCCTGTGCCATCCCCACAATGGTTCCCATGCCTGAGCCCATTACCTCACATCTTGTTGAGGGGCTTCCTGTTCTTTTGCAAGCCTTCTGCTTTACCATGCATGTTTCCCATTTCCAAAGACTGGCTCTTCCAATAACATGACCAAAACCTGTGAGTGAAGTCTCGACATCTGGTCGTTCAGAGATCATCATGGCTGTACCTCTTTCAAGAAAGATTTGTTTGTTTCTCTGACAATCCATAGTAGGTACTTTAAATATTTTTATGAAACACCATAATTCAAATGCATCCATTCTTTTGCAGTCTTCCTTATTCTTTGTCCAGATTTTGCATGCACATGTTTTGCATGCAGATTTTGCATTTCAAGTCATGAAAATACCATGACTTGGATCAGCCCTACTTTCTTTAGTCTTGAAAGTGATATCTTTGCTCTTTAACTCTTTTTTTTCTTTTTCTTTTCCTTTTTTTTCATTTTTTTCCATCTTTTTCAGGCACCATTGCCCTGGTGGTGGGAGTAGGAGGCCCAGCCTTTGCTCCTGTGAGTGGGAATTGAACCTCCATCCCAGTGGGTCGCAGTCCCGCGCATAACCACTACGCCACCGGGGCTCAGCCCACTCTTTAACTCTTTTAAGAAGTCTTGTGCATATTTTCTCAATACAGTACATTGTTTGACTTCTTGACTGCTGTTTTGATGAGTGTTTATTATTGCTTTTAGATATCCTCAAATAAGTTCTTCTCCACAGTGACCCTGTGCCCAGCAGAACAAACACTGCCTGGTCCTACACCACCCTTGCAGCTGTTCTTAGGCTTGGGCCCCTTGTTGCAGCCACCGTGTCAGTCCCTCTTGTTGAAGGTTTCCTCCTTTTCTTTGCCCTTCTACATGTGCAAAGTATGTGATTTTTAAATCAAGTAAAATGAAATTATTGACACCTTCAGCATTCATTTATTGTGATGTCTACTGACTCCATTGTGAGCATTTTGACTTTCTCTACATTGAGCTGGAATCCATAGAGAAAGCCAAATCTTTGATCTTCATCAACAAGTGCTTCAAGATTTCTTGTCTTTCAGTAAGCAAAGTTATGTCCTCTGCACATTGTAGTTTGTTAATGAGCCATAACTGCCTCTTGTTGTACGGACTGGCTCTTCATGAACACAATTGTTAACAAAATTTCCATTTTTCTATCCAATATTACCTATCCAGTTTGTCTTAATTCACAGAGGCAGTTGTCTATACATAGTCAATAAAACACAAGTGAACATCTTTTTGGTATTCTCTATTTTAAGCCAAGATCCATCCAACAGCAGCAATGATATCCTTCATTCCACATCCTCTTCTCAATCTATCGAATATCAGGCAGTTTTCTGTTGGTGCGTCACTTTTGAATTCTCTTCACCAAAATTTTACTTGCATTTGATATTAATGATATTGTTCAATAATTTCCATATTCTGTTGAGTCACCTTTCTTTGAAATGGGGCACAAATATGAATCATTTGTAGTTACTTGGCCAGGTAGTGTTCTTCCACATTTCTTTGCATAGCTTAGTGACTGCTTTCAGTGCTTCATCAGCTTGTTGAAACTCATAGGGGCAGTTCTACCCTGACCTGGAAGGTCCCTGTTAGATGGCAACAATTGGGCGGCAGGGAGTTTGGTTTTGTTTTTCACCACTACCTTAATGCAACTTGGAGTTTTTCCTTCAGTACAATCAGTTCTTGATTATATGCTAGCTCTTGAAATGGTTACATGTCTACCATTTCTTTTTGATGCAGTGACTATGTTACTTCCATTTTCTTTTGGTCCTTTCTGCATCCTTCAGTATTTTGCCATAATATCCTTAAGTGTTTACACTTGAGGTTTGAATTTTTTCTTCAGTTATTTTAACTTGAACTATGCTGATTATGTTCTTCCCTTTTGATAGTGAGCTCCAGGGCTGGGCCTCTTTGATTATAATACTTTATTTTGTTCTCTTGAGCTGCTCTTTGAAATTTTCTGTTCAGCTTTTTAACTTCATCTTTTATTCCATTTCTTTTAGCTACTCTATGTTCAGAGACTCTTTGACATCGTTCAGAGTCTCTTCTGACAACCAATTTGATCTTTTTGTTCCTGTCTTTTAAATAACATTTTTTCTTGATGTATTAATGTTTTTGATATCATAGTTTGTCAGGTGCCTCGTCGTTAGTGTTCATTGCATTAAATCCATTTTTGAGCTGTTCTAGGGATGCAGTAGGATATGCCCGAGGGCATATTGTGGCTCTCGTGGACTGCTTTTAATTTTCTTGAACTTCAACCTAAACTTGCATATGAGCAAGTCATTTCATAATTGACTCCTGACCTTGTGTTGGCTGCTGATATTGAGCTTCTCCATTTTCTCTTCCTACGGATGTTGTTTAAGTACTGTGTGTTCCAGCTGGCTGAGTCTACACGTATAGTTGCTGTTAGGTTACTGTAAAATGGCACGTGGATGAATTGGCTGTTATTGTTAGGCGCCATCAAGCCAGTTCCCATTCCTCGAGACCCTGTGTGCAATGGGACTGCCCAGTCCTGCACTATCCTCACAGCGGCTGCTGTTCTTGAGCCCATTAAAACCACTGGTTTCAATTCATCCAAGACCTTCCTGCAGAATTCTCTCATGCAATCTCCTGTTTTGTTTCCGTCACCAACACCAGATTTCCTAACTACTGTTCTGTCCTCTCTCCTTAAAACTTTCACATTCCATAGTTACTATCAAATCATCTTCTTTGGATGTTTGATCAATTTCAGACTAACGGAGTTGGTAGCATTTCTTCATCACTAGTGTAATGGTTGGTGTATTTGAATAATACTTGAATAAAACTGGACTTCACTGTAGGTGCATAGATATTATCCTGTAACAGATAATATGATACTTCAAGATTGATAGTGAAATATTCTTTTTTGACGATGCTGCTCTGTTCCTTTTGAATTTGTCATTGCAGGCATAATAAGTTGTATAAGTGTCCAACATAAAACATGCAATCCTTGTTCATTCCAGCTTATTAGCACTTAAGATGCCCATCTTTATGCATTCCATTTAGTTAAGTTTTTGACCATTTCCAATTTTCCTATATCATTCCAAAAAAAGGTTACTCAGCAGAATGCAAAAATTATACAATATCTTTACTATCACTTGAAAGTAAAATTCTGCTGAAGATCATCCAACAACAATTGGAGCAGTACATTGACAGGGAGCTGCCAGAAGAGGACTTGGAGCATCTGCTAATGAAGATTAAGGATTGAGATGTCAGTGTGAATTTAAGCTCAATGTGAAGAAGACCCAAATCTTCACAACTGGACCAATAGGTAACTTCCTGAGACATGAAGAAAGGCTTGAAATTGCCGAGGAGTTCCTCTTGCTTGGATCGACAATCAGTGCTCATGGAAGCAGTGATCAGGAGGTCACAGTCTGCGGCACAAGAACTCTTTAGAGTGTTGAAAAGCACGCGGTGACTAAGGTGTGCTTGACTCAGCCTTGGTATTTTCAGTGGTTTCATTTGCATGTGGACATTGACTAAAGATGACGAGAGAAGGATTGATGCACTTGATTTATGGTGCTGGTGAAGAATATTGGTCGACTGCCAAGAGAACAAATCTGCCTTTGAAGAAGCACACCCAGCATCTGCCTGAGAAGCAAGGAGGAAGAGGCTTAGTCTCATATACTTTGGACATGTTGTCAGGAGCAGGATGTCGTGGTCATTGTGTCAGTTGTGACAGGGCTGAGGCATCGGGCCAATTGTGAGGATGGTGCGGGACTGTGCAGTGTGTGTGTGTGCCTAGGCTTGCTGTGGATCAGAGCCAGCTCGGTGGCGCTGAACAATAACAACAACTGCAGCAATGCTTTTAGCATAACTCTAGTATATGAGGGGAAACCCTCCCCAAGTTGGGTTTTTCTCTCCAAAGCTATGTATTTAAATCTTGAAAAAAGAGAAACAGCCTTAGCACCTTCAAAGTACACTGCATTACAATGGTCAAATTTGCAATTCCATTCTTGTAAACATTTTTTAAACTCATCTGTTTGATGGCTGACAGCATCTCCTTCGTTTTCTTTTCTCGCCTGTCTTATGTCGTCAAGTCACTGTCCTTTCACAGCCCTCTTCAGTCACAGAAACAAAAAGCAGTTGCATGGAGCAAGGTCAGGCGAGTAAGGAACGTGGGGCAAGAGAGGTATGCTTTTTGTGGCCCCAAACTGGTATACTGAGATGGCTGCAGGAGCAGGTGCATTGTCCTGCTGACGTAGCCAGTCCCCCATCTGCCACAAATCAGGCCTTTTTTGTCGCTTAGTTAGGCTATCTTTTCAGAACCTCTAATAGAAAGCTTGATTAATAGTCTGACTTGGTAGAACGAACTTCAAATGCACTAGGAGTGGACATTTTTGTCCTTTTGGGAAGTTGGACGTCAAGGATGAAGTTTGTTATCCATTGACATTTCACCTTTTTTGGAACAAAGCCACTTGTTTACTTGAGGTTTTTCCCATAGCACTGTCCTTATAAGCTATGTTCAACATCACAACAGTTTCTTTAGCAGGAAATGAAATTTCACACATGCACACTGTTCTCTTAAATTGGCCATCGCAAAAAGAAAGGTTTGAGAGAAACTTCTTTTATGAAAAAATTCAGTGATCAGAGAGAACCTTCTTAGTCAGCGTCACTGGGTGCACTGAGAGTGAGTTGTCCAGTGCTTGCCTAATGTACATTACAAAAGCTCCACTCTACCCACCACAATTCTGCTTTCTCTTGAGTACCCCCTTATGTATGAATGTGGATAAATTAAAGCTTCAAAAAGTTTGTAGAAAAATAGAATTAAAGGTGGATTTTTCCATGATTTTTTGAATCCCCCTTATTTATGGAAATATATATACCTCAGACTACTTTTTACTTTAGGACAGCTAACTGCCTCGTTGTTATAAACAAATGTTGGGTACTCCATAGTATTGCAGATAATCTATTTTTGTAATTTCAAATGGTCCAGTGAAAATCAGGAAATTCTGATAATTTTATGCCGTCAAGTATTTCCAGAATCAGATCACTTTCCACTGTTTCGTAAGTGTGACCACCCTGGACCAAACTACCCCCATCACCGCCTGGGAGGATTGCAAAGCCTTTTGTTGTTGATCGTCTAATAACTGTCCTTGTCTCTCTTTTGCCTTCAAGGCACATGGAATGCTGGTTTGAGGTCGGTGCTCAATATTTGTTGAACAATCAGATTCATTCCTGTTGAACAGTCTTTAAGCACAGCCTGACTCCTCTCTGGATCAGAGCACAACCACAGTCAAGTAGAGTCTCTTGTGGCTCAGAGGCACCTCCTGCTGGCGAGACTTTCTTGTACTGTCCTGTGGCCATGTTGGAATTTAGGTTGGAATTCATGACAGCAGGTTTGGAGGGTACCTGGGGACTTGGAGTGTTTTCCTTCCTCCTGTTTCTAATAGTGTTAGCCTCTTTCTCATCTGGGCTCTGCTCAGATGTTACCTGCCAACCAGAGCTAAAGAAGTCCTTCTCTTGCTGTCTTTACATTTCCTAGTCCTTTTCATCCAAACATTCACCATGTGCCGGTCTTCTTTGTAATTTTCTGCCCAGCTAGTGGCCCAAGTACTCTAGGAATGCACTTGGGGTGTCTGACTTGCAGACTGACCAGAGTTCACTGAGACTGGGCATCCAGCTGAGGATGTTTGTGAAGGGTTAGGATCTTAGTCGCTGTTGATGCCATTCTTGAATTTTACTTACCTTTTTGACTTTAGTTTTGAGCATGTTGAGTTTGAGTTACCTGCAGACAGCTAAGAGATGAAGTAGGCACTTAGTTGTGCACATCTGGAGTTGTGAGCTATGATGCTGGCACTGGGTCGGACAGGCTGGACACCAGTCCCAGCTCTGCCCTGGCTGGCTCCCTGTGACTGTAAGAAAGTCCACAGACATGCCTGAGTTGGTTTGCGCGTGTCTGCAATGGGATGACAACACTGTTTCACCAGGTGAAGGTTTAATGGGAGTGTTCTGGGGCGCTCGGCACAGGGACTTGTTGTGAGGCCCTGTAGAATCCGTTTCGACTCCCAGTGACCCTGGCCCTTCCTACAGCCTAGTGAGACACAGCCCCGTCGTGCGCCATCCTCCACTCTCGTTATGGGTTAGTCCAGTGTTGCAGCCAGTGTCAGGCCATCTCGCTGAGGCGCTAATAAGAATGCTGTCAGGATTGTTCTGTGGATTGGGCTGTAAGACTAACTCTTGAGAACTTACGTGTCAGGACCAGAAGGCTTTCATAGGATAGCTCCGTGATTTCACATGTCCTTAGCTAGAATTCTACTCCTGGTGTGTGTCCTGTTCCATCTTAGTCACACAATCCTAAAACTTCCCAGGATCTCCACCTCCTTGGCAGTGACTTTCTCTTCAGTGTTTGACCCTAATTCCTTTGACAGCTTTAGGAACCGTAAGTAATCCAAGGCATACAAGCGTGAATTTTTTAACATCCTGAAAGTCATTTGTATTAGCATCATTTTTGATTCATAAATTTCTGCACACAATTACCGCTGTAATTTCCATATACCCTTTCCCTCAGAAGAAACTCAGCTGTGAGCCTCAGAATAGCAGAACTCAGCCTGTGTTCCCCTGCCCTTTCCAGCCTAGTTGTGGAGTTAGTGGCAAGTAACTGAGGGTGGCCGGGACATCATCTTCCTCCTGACCTAGTGAGGTGACCCGACAGAACACGGCTCTATCAGTAATTGTAAGATTTCTGATGGGAGTAGATAAAACTGTTATTTAAAACTGGTAATTAAAATTTTTTTGTTTTGTTTTTTTGTTTTTTGGGGCATCACTGCCCTCTGGTGGTGGGAGTAGGAGACCCAGCCTTTGCTCCGTGGAGCTGGAATTGAACCTCCAACCCAGTGGGCTACAGTCCTGCGAACAACCACTACACCACCGGGGCTCAGCCTGGTAATTAAAATTTTAGCTTTAAAAACTATCCTTTGCTTTCCTGAACTTGGAAGGTGGTCTTGCTGGAAAGTGCTGGGGACACACTCATGTCTTCTGTTTAGGGCCTGCCAAACAATTTAGAGGAAGAATGAATACATGTTCTGGGGGCTATTTCTTGGCACACACAGTTGGGTTACTCATTATAACCTTGGATTTTTTTAGGCAGACTCCCAAGTTCTGTTTTAAACACACCTTTTGTTATCATCAAGGCAATGTTTTCCTAACTCCCTTGGTTCCCTTTTTCCTCCATCACTGCTCACTTAGCACTTTGGGGCATGTTGACTTCTCCCCCAAGTAGGCTCTACTTTAAGAAGACTTTCTGAGATTGGAGAAGCACGGTTATAAAACTCAGAGGGATATGTCATGAAGACCAGAGGAAAGGGAACAGGAGTGAGAGGCACCTTTATTTTCCATCCACCCCAACTTGTGTGTCCGGTGACCTTGTCTTAGTCTGGGTTTATGTACTTGGCTGGAATTTCAGATTGAATAGAAGCCCCTTAAAATGATGCACGTGGGGGCTTCAAATGGCCTGGGTAAAAACTAGAACTGAGAGAGAAGGGTATTTGCCCATGACCTTTTTGAAGTCCCCAGCATATAACTCAGACAAGAATGTGGGAAGAAACAAACCAGACTTAACGTTTGGAATGTTGTATCTTTTTAGATCAAAGAAAACCAGTCAGTTGTCCTGAAGTTATGGATCTCAGTTCCTTGGATTTACCTTTTAAAATAGTTATAATCCTAGTACTTACCAAAAAGTAAATCTGACAAAAGAAAGGTTCCTTTATTTGGCGAGTTTAAAGTATATGTTAACATTGAACTTTGTCTCCAAGAGTATCAGCAGTTGGTAATCCAACCTTTTTCTTTTTCCAGATAAAATACAAAAATGTGTTTTATGTTTTCCTTTAATGCTACGTGAGATGAAAACTACTATCCTTAAAAATGCACAGCCTAGGGCTGAGCCCCGGTGGCGTAGTGTTTGTGCGCGGGACTGCGGCCCACTGGGATGGAGGTTCGATTCCAGCTCCACGGAGCAAAGGCTGGGCCTCCTACTCCCACCACCTGAGGGCAGTGATGCCCCCCCCCCAAAAAAAAACCAAAAACAACAACCAAAAAATGCACAGCCTTCGCTTACTATTTATTGAGTTTTGTTACGATCTGAAACTTGAAAGAAGGTCTATCGTTTGTTTGCAGGGTACGGAAAAGTGTTTTCTATGTTCATATCCTCTATGTACTTATTTATTTTTTCGATCACTTGTCCAGACAATGTTAGAATATTTCCAATAAAACTGTTTCTCACGTCAAAAAGAGAAAATGCACAGCTTTGCTTTCAAACAGCTGTTGCCCTACCTCCCCCCCCCCCCCCAGAACCCAACTGGAGCTGATCGAAGATAGCAGTGCTATTGACTTTGTAAAGATGAGATTCACACAATTAACATGTTTTATTCTACACAAATTTCCTTTTTAATAAAATTCAGAATTAATGTCAAAGTTTCACATGGCATTTATGAAACTGCATACTAAGTAAAACTACCTTAGTTCCTATGACACTGTGTTTGAGGTATAAGAAAATACATCAAACATTTTTTTCAAAATAGGTAGGAAACATTTTCTGATGCAAACCTGGCTCTCTTTGAGAGGTTAAAAAGGAACATGATTTAAAACATATCCTACATCCACAGGGATTTAATGTCTGACCTTGCAACAATAGAAACAGGAAGTTCTAGCTCTTTCTCTCACTCATCATCTTTTAAGAGTTCTGCTACTGAGGTGGCTACAACATTCCGCTGGCTCTTAAGTACCTTCACTGGATGGATAGTAATATGGTAGGTTCCATATTCTGTGTGAGAATGGGGGGAACCTGCTCTTGGTGTGTTTGTCTACAAAGCTGGAAATAGTGGGGATTTCGTCTCTGTCTAAGCTGGTGGAACCACCCCCGGGGCCTGCGGCAGGCACACAGCAGCGCGGACCCTCCATACCCTCTCGCTGCCCCCCTCTGTCAGTGCTACTGAGGAAGTCTTTTAGAACTTGCTTGAAGATGTAGACAATTTCCCATGGCAGGACGTCATTTTCTGCCAGAACTTCTCGAAATCTAGAGGGGAAAGCAGCAGAGAGTCTCTGGTTCAGGAATGCTCTTGTGTCCTCTCCTTCCCTCGCTGCCCCTGTCCACCTCAGTCATCACCCACCCTCCAGTGACCTGCCAACTGCTTTCATATGATGCTTCTCGTAGCAAAACAATAATTTAGGCAATGAGGTGGCAACAGATTATTTGTTAAAGGTATCCCCAGGGAGTTCACTTGGTCAAAAACAATTCCCAGTCTGTCCCAGGACCTTGAGTTTCACAGTAGTACATCTTACACAGTGACACAGTGGCTCTAGCAAAGGACTCGGCATAGGAATGGTTGTGAGGATGGCCAGCACTAGACTACGTTTCATCTTGTGCCGAGGGTCCCCAGGGGTTGGAGTGGACTTGACGCCCCCAACACCACCACTCCCTCATGAGAACACAGTGCAGTGTTTACCTGCTGAGAATCGTTCCGGTTTGGCACGGTTGGACTTGTGAGCAGAGAACTTCTAGCTGCCTTTGCTCAGTAGCTGGGATAGTCGTGTAGGGATTCTGGCCGTTGCGCAGCCAGTTGTAGTCCACACCTGTTCTTTTCACTTTCTGTTCATTTTCAATCTCTTGTATTAACCGCTCTCGCTCTTTGAGATGCCACTTTAATTCACGAAGCAGCGTTTTTGTCACGACCTCTGAGCCTGGGCAGTGGGTGGGCTTGTAGGAGTTGTGCTTGGGCCATTTCATCCAACCAAAAAATGGCATTTTAACCTGGAGAGAGAGAGACAGGTCCACCTGTTTATTCATATAAAACATTAAAGTTTCAAGGAGCAAGTATTTATTTACAATAAATTTGCCAGAAATGTGCCTTTAGTTTTCCCTGGTGAGATAATGCAGGTCAAGAGAATTAAGATAGAATATGGATTAAAGTCTTGTAATTTGTAAGTAGGTCAGTGCCCAAATTGCGGCACTCAAGATGTGCGTGTGGCTGAGCAGAAACAGAATGTACTTACTATAAAGCCAGAGAGAGTCACAGACCAAACAGTTTCTAGAAATAACTTGCCAACACTTGCTATTAAAAGTTCTTGGGAGGCTCTACCACTGCAATTCGTCAGAAAGCGCTATCTGAAATCACGCCTTTGTGCTGGGCTCCCTGAGGAACGGGCTGCCAGCTTACCTGGGAAGGTTGTGGCACGGCTGTGGAGATGCCGCCTGGGTGTCCTGATCAGCGGTGGGGCAGCGGGGCTCTACTCGGGCATGTCCTGGCTGCCCGGTCGCATCCCCTGGGGAAGGAGTCAGCTTCCGGATTGACTCGCTGGAGCCGTGTTTGAAATAATTAACTTGCTATGTTAGGAATGAGGTTGCGATGTCTTCATTTGGAGAGAAGACTCATTAATTCACCTTGTTGTAAGTAAACTGGAAGGAAAAGACGAAAATAACTTACCATTTAATCTTCACTGAGTGGATAGTGCTGTGCCCTCGGAGTGCAGCTCAGCCTGTGTGGGCAAGGAGCTGGCCACTCTGGATGCTGGTCCAAAATGTGCCCAGACACATCTTGGGAAGATGGAGCAGCCGGCTGCCCGCCTCGCCTGATGTGCTGGGCTGCAGGTCACAGCTCCGTGTGTTGCTCTCTGTGCATCGCTGCAGGTCACAGCTCCGTGCTGTATTTTATGCCTGTAGAGCTCTAAAAATAACCAGGCGGCTTTTCTTCACCAGCTGTAGCTTCCAGGCCATTTAGAAGCCAGGTCACTATCCCCTCTAAGGAAAGCAGGAAAAATAGATCAGACTTGACTCTTGTTTAAAAAAAAAAAAAAAAAAGCCTCTGAGCAAGTTCGTCCTAAGATGCGACTTGCAGTCATGTGTCCAGTGTGATGCAAATGCCACATCCTGGGCTCACTGGTCTCTCATCGCATCATACTTAGATTTGTCGCCTGTGCAGTCAGGTGAGCGAGTAGAGAAAGTCATGCGCGAGAAGTAGGTGACTTTAAAATCTACTTATAGTGATCAGGCACTCTGAGGTTAAATGTAAGAGACTGAAAGCATAAAGTTCAGAGCACAGTCTGAGCATTGGTGATAGAGAATCATTTTGACAGTTTCTTCTGAAGCGGAGAAGCTTGTGCATACTATTATGGCAAGTACCGAGGCAGCGTGGTCCTCATCGTCTGTTCCAGGGCTGCTGTAGCTAGAGAAGGTGCAGGAACTTAAAGGCCATCGCCCTCTGGTTCATGGTTGAGTGACTGGCCGGAAGCTGCCTTCTGTTCCAGCTGGTACCCCACGAGCTATGTGCAACAGACAGTGTCCTGCGGTGGTGTTGAGTGCTGTGTGCGGCCACCTTGAGCTTGGGTCACTGCAACGGTGGGGAAAGCTCAGTGTCATGACTAGTTAGTCTCAGCGAGAAGGTTTTCACATCCCATTGTGAGTGACCCCATGACGAGGAGGGGATCCGGACTATCAGGACAGAGAGTTCTACCAGAGTTGCCAGTGAAATTAGCATGGACCCTACTGCTTCCTTGGCAGAGCCTCCCAAGTCATTGCTTTACTGGTTGGTCGGAATTGGTGCTGAAATGGGAATTCCTGAGCAGCCTCAGTGGCACATTTTTGTGTGGAATTGATTTGAGATTGATGTACAGTGGAGTCAGACTTTTTTTTCCTTACTAAATTGGATAACCAGCATCCCAAAGTAGGCAGGCATTGCCCCAACCAAGAAATTACCCCAGATTTTTGGGTATAAGCCATTTTGGTATGTGTCCTGGGCATTTTTTGAGTTCTATATTATGAGACTTTGGTTCTTGCATAAATCTTTGGGAGATGCTCCTCTTACGATTTCAGCAGGCAGTTAGCCAAGCATGGTTCAGGACACAAGTCCCAGTCACTTTTTGGGACCTGGGCTTCTCCCAGAGTTCTCTTTCAGAGCGTTGAGGTGCTGTTTGGATCTGTCCTGTGTGGGTCCTGTCATTGAGGGCCTGCATGGCCCAGAGGTGAGTTCAGGGACCACAGCTTGATGGCTCAAGGAGGCTGTGTTCTAGCTGCCCTGTGCTTGAGCTGGAGGAGGCCTGTCTTCCTCAGGATCAGGCTCCCACTGGCCCCAGTGCCGCCACTGCCATTGCTTCAATAATGCTTGTGGGCTAGGATGTGGAATGGAGAAACGAGAAAGGAAACCGAGTGTGCCCAGCTTGGAGCAGTGGAGGGGCCACTTCCTGCCTCTGAGGGAAGGCCCGAAAGGCCTCTCCAGGTGCTGGGTGCAGGCTCACTCTCCCCCTCTGTGTGGATTCAGTGTAGTGCCCTGGGGGGCTGCTGGCTCTGTCTATGGAGACCCACGCAGGAACCGGGACAGAGTGGGGTTCAGGTCAGAAGAAACCTGAAGAAGAAAAGCTATCATAAAAAGGGTGGGGGTGGCATCTGACCCCCACCAACTTAACAAGGAGGAAGGACAATCCAATTCAACAGCAGCCCGAGACCTGCCTCTGCCCTCCAGCCTCCTTCTCAATTCTGACACCCTCATCTCCTCCCAGGGAAAGCACTCTCTGCTTCTGTGATGGACATCACAGAATTCACAGCAACATGCATGACTATGGGAATTTATAGACTCTAATTTAGAGTCAGAAATACTCAGAGTACAGTCTATGCTGCCTAACTGAGCCCAGAGGCATGCCATTCTCTGGCCTCAGTCTCTCAGTTGTGACCCCTCCCCCCTTGCCTCACCACCTTACTATAAGCCTCAGCTGGGGGCTCAGCACTAGCTTTCCCTGGCTCTCCATTAGGTGCAGGGAGGCAGGCACCCTTTCTACACATGAGCTCCCTGTCTGCGGCCACTTGGCTTTCTTTGCTGTGTGGGCAGAAAGCCGGGGGGAGGCGACATGGGGTCACTGTGAATTGGAACCTACTCGATGACACCTAACAGGGCACCCGTGGTGGGTAGGAAGGGGAAAAGGGAATCACCACGTAAAGGGGCCTGAGTATTTGTTAAGGGTGATGAAAAAATTGGATATACAGTGGTGATGGTTACATAACATGAATGCATTATGTAGTTAGAATGACAAATGTTGGGTGTTTTACCACAGTAAACAATCTGAAATGCATTTTATTCCAGTTAGGTTTCAAGGATCAGTCATGTACAGCGTTTTCTTACAACAGTGAGCATGTCAGTAAGCTGTAGTGGATGGAGGGTAATGCACACGCACAGCTGTTGCCTTTCCCACTAACTGTGTGTATCGGCTCTTAGGAAGAGAGCCCCGAGCCAGGGCTCCCTGGTGCCCTGTTCTGGGTTTGCAGTAGTCTTGCTAGCCTGCTGTTGGACATCTTTGTTGGAGACGGCAGGTCTCCACTTTGATACAAACCCTGCTGACTGACCTGTTGCTGTCGAGTGGATTCTGACTGATAAGGCCCTCTGAGACAGAGAGCTGCCCCAGAGGGTCCCCAAGCTGTGACCTTTATGGAAGCAGACTGCTTCCTCGTTCTCCACAGAGAAGCTGGTGGTCTTGAACTGCCGACCTTGGAGTTAGCAGCGAAACCCTAGCCTCTGCCATTAGGCTCCTTTTCCTGGCTGTGGATATGGCGGAGCAGTCCTCCCCTCCATGGAGCCCGCTGTGCCTCTCCCCAGCTGCATCTTGCTCTAGCTGCTCTACATTCCTTGGTGAGTGAGAGACTCCAGGGGGCAGAGGCTTTGTAGGGTCTCCCAGGCCTCACCATGGCATCAGGGGTTCCAGGCTGTGCTGAGTGATGTGTCTATGGGTGTGGTTCCTTGTTCTGTGTGCAGTGAGTTGTTCCTCTAAAGATGTGAAGGGGAGCGATGTCAGTGTGCTCAACGTACGTATCCTGCCCACATGCCCACTCCAGCCCCTGGTGATCTAGACACCAGCCAGTACTTGTTGGACCTAGTTACTCTTCCTTTCCTGGAGGGTGAAATGCCGTTTTCATTTGCCTTTCCCTGGAGCAAGGTACATGTGACCACGTATCCTGTGCTTTGTGTGCTGACTGGCTGGACGTAACGTGGCGAAGGCCCATGACATCTTGTCAGTGCCATCGATGGGAATCTCCTAGTCGCTTGAGTTGCTGGGCCTCGGCGGTGGCATGCTAATTAACTTCTGTTGCCCTTTGCAGGCCTCTCAGTCAGAAGAACTCAGAGATGGAGTACATCAGCAAGTACCGGCAGCTGGAAGCGCAGGAGCTTGACAAGTATGGCAGTGCTCAGCCCAGCAGCGGGCCAGGTGAGGGGCACCTCCGCATCCTCCGCGACTGTGGGCTTGGGCCAGTGGCATGCTCAGCCCTTCAGTTCTTCAATGTAATCTGCTTAACTCATAGAGCCTCTGGAAGGTGGGGCAGTGGTTAAAGATTGGTGGTTCACCAGAGGAATTACTGAAACCCAAATGAAGGCTGCGCATGATAGTGGGACTAGAGGAAAGAAGTAGGAGGCAAAGGGCAGTTATAGTGCTCTTAGTACAGGCATGTACATAGGTAAATTTGTTTATATAAGATGATGGGGAAATAGATCTATGCGCATATATTTATAGTTTTAGTATTAAGCTAGTAGATGGGTATTGGGCCTCCACTCAAGTACTCTCTCAATGCAAGAACATTTGTTCTATTAAACTGGCATTCAATGATGCTTACCTTCCTGGTTTGATTGCTGAAGACAAAATGGGTGCATAAGCAAATGTGGTGAAGAAAGCTGATGGAAACAAGCAACCATCTAGCTGAGAAGCAACAAAACCCACATGGCAGAAGCACAACAGTTTATGTGAGCACGAGGTGTCAATGAGATCAGGTATTAGCCATCAAAGAACAGAACATCGCATCATTGTGATTGAGTGTGAATGCAGAGTGAGGACCCAGAAGCCCAGCTGGACATCCCCTTACAGAAGGTTGCGGAGAGGAGATGAGCCAGTCAGGGTGCAGTGCAGCAACAATGACGCATACAACTTTCCTGTAGTTCTTTCTTTAATGCTTCCTCCCCCCACACTATCATGATCTCAATTCTACCTTACAAGTCCAGCTAGACCAGAGGATGTACACTGGTACAGATAGGAATTGAGAACACAGGGAATCCAGGACAGATGACCCCCTCAGGACCAGTGGTGAGAGTGGGGATATTGGGAGGGTAGTGGGAAGGTGGGGTGGAAAGGGGGAACTGATCACAAGGATCTCCATGTAACCCCCTCCCTAGGGGACAAGCAACAGAAAAATGGGTGAAAGGAGATATTGGACAGTGTAATATGTGACAAAACAATAATAATAATTTGTAAATTATCAAGGGTTTGTGAGGGAGGGGAAATGAGCTGATATCAAGGGCTTAAGTATAAAGAAAATGTTTTGAGAATGAAAATATACTAAATGTACACATGACACAATGGATGGATGGATTGTGTTAAGAGTTGTACGAGCTCCCTATAAAATGATTTAAAAAAAGAAAAGATGGGTGGTTCAGACTCACCATCTCCTCCGTGGGAAAAAGATGAGACTGTTGACTTGTGTAAGGATTTCTAGTCTCAGAAATCCACCGGGCCAGTTTATCTTAGAAGGACTTGGAACCAACTTAATGATAGTGGTGTGTTAGATGGTAGGTTACATTTTACAAGGTTACCACCTTGTGGTTCTTAAAATGCCTGCTCGTTGAAAGATTATCAGCCCTTTGCTTGACCGTTACTTTATGTATTCTTTTTTTGGGGGGGCATCACTGCTCTCCGGTGGTGGGAGTAGGAGGCCCAGCCCCACTGCTGGACTTGAACCTCCGTCCCAGTGGGCCGCAGTCCCGCACACAACCACTACGCCACCGGGCTCAGCCCCCTGACTGTTACTTTAAACTACTTAAAAGTTTTTATTAAAAAAAGAAATATAAGGGTTTTTTTTTTTTTTAAAGAAACCAAGCATCCCAAACTTCTCCAAAACCACTACCACCACCACCCAGTTGACCCCTTTTGGAGATCTTTAAATCTGTGAATCTTAATAGGAGCAGAAAGCCTCCTCTTTCTCCTGAGGAACAGGTTTGAATTGCTGACCTGTGGTTAGCAGTCCAGCTTGAACCCCTCTAAAGCCACGAGGGCTCTTTAACAAACACAGTACCAGAAAACGCTGAACTGTCTAAACACTGCCATTGAGTAAGTCCCGACTCCTCGTGACCCTGGGTAGGATTTCTACAGGGGATGGCAAGAAGCCCTCCTCAGGCACCATCTCTCAAGGGGAGGACTGTTTTCATTTTGGACTCTGTGGGCCTGCAGCTCATTTCTCTGCACGAGTTAGTTATCTGAGCACATGATTGAACGTGCCTGTCGATGTTTAACTTCATAAATGGGCCTCAGCCCCCGTCAGTTTATCTGGGAAAGCCCACTTCTGTCACACTAGAGGACCACTGTGCTCCCATGTGGTCTTGTGTTCAGTCTCTTCTGACTCCCAGGAAGCCCAGAGACAAGAGGTTTCTAGGTTGTAACCTGGCCAGCTCTGGTTGTGTGCAGTGATTGAGCACTCATCTACAAATGGAAAGGTCAGCTGTTACCCAACCAGCCGCTCCATGGGAGAAAGATGAAGCGGTCTGCATTGGTCAGGAGGACAGCGTTGGGAGCCCACTGTCCTGAGGGGTCATTGTGAGGGGGCCCAGGCTCCATGCCCAGTGGTGGTGACAGCAGCAAGGCTTTCTTCTGGTTGTGCTCCTGAGACTGCTGTTTGCCGTGGCTGCAGCATTTGAGCCAGTCTCACCCCCTCGTGCTCATCACGTGTGTTGGCTGCATCTTGTGCTCTGGTTGTCCCTCTGGGCAGGATTTGCCTTGATAACCCAGCACATTATTGGATAGGTAATTCACACAGAGAAGACACCAGTTGTGAGTTTAGGAAACTTGCTCCTTTGTTGCTTGTCTGTGGTATGCATCCCTCAGTGAGGTTGGGTTCTCATGGTGGCTGAGCCCTGGCAGCTCTGTTAGCCATGTGTGCTGTGCAACGATGGCCCTGTGTAGGGGACCTTGTGGGCAGTTTGCAGATGTCACGGGCACGCTCTGACCCTGGGACACGTGCGGGCTGGCACCACCATCTGCAGACTGGGAGAAGACCACGAGGCTTGCCTTGGTGAAAAGCAGCTTGGCGTGAGTGACTGCCATGGCACATTGGCCTGTGATGCACGGTGGTCCCTGCCACATGCAGGGTGCACTGCTGGCCTGGTGTCATGGAGGTGTGTGTGCAGGGAGGCAGTGACTGGCACAGAGGAAATCAGGCTCCTCCTCTTGCAGATTCTGACTGAGTCATGAAGCCACATAGGGAGAGGTCAAGAAGCCGGCTGTGTGATCACGGGAGCCAGACTTAGGACTGGGGACAGGATCAGGAAAGTATTGAGCTGAAGTGCGCGGCAAGCCCCCTAGACAGGGTAGGCTGGGAACAAAGAGTGCTTGTGGATGGACCTGGGCACAGCCTGTCATTGCGATCCATTGACCTTTGCCCCCTTAAGACGTCCATGTCCAAGGCCCCAGAGTCTTCAGTGTTAACAACTGTGATCAGGGTAGCATTTTGCTCTGGGACCACTTGCTGTTCGGGGCTAGCCAGTCAGGATCATTGTCATGAGGCTCCTGGTGAAAAGGGGAGTGGGAGGGGCAGATGGGAAGAGCTGTGTGGCCAGGCCAGCAGAGGTCCTGCCAGCCCAATTCAACAAGGTCAGAAACAGAACCTTTCAGGAGACTCAGGGAGGTACCAGCCCTGCCCACACGCTGGCCACCTGACCTTCAGAGCTGTATGGAAATACCTGCTGTGGTTTCAGCCTTTGTGTGTGTGACTTTGGTTTTCACAGCCATGGCGAGCCAGGACTGAGATCTGAGATGAGGCTGGCAGCCATTGAGACCTGAGCAGGGCTATGACCAAGTGACCCATCCTGAGAATGTCTTATCTAATATGTAGACCAGTGGGGGCCTCTGGGGCCACAGGGCTTCTCGGGTGGGGATGAAGGGAGCAGGGAGGGCCCAGGATGAGATTTGTGATTTGGAACAGAGCACTCTAGTCCCTCTTGTGGGGAATAGGATGGAGGACCCGAGGGTTCTGCTTGGGGTGGGCAGAAGAGACGGTGAGGGGTGGAGGGGCGTGTGCACTGGTTTGGGGTGTGGGCACCTAGGGCATAGGAGGGAAGGGTCAAGAAGGATGAAGAGGAGCCACATAAGGTTCTGAAGTGCTTGGGAGTGTTGAAAAAGAGAGAGCAGTGTTAGCATGAACAAAGGAGCTTCAAGGGTTTGTGAGAAATCCCATTATCTCTTAATTCCATGTTTCCATTAACTGTTTGAAATTCTTTGATTGTCTCTGTGTGGAAAGCTCTGTGTGGGCACCTGCCTGGCATCCCTTTGACCTCTGCTTCTGTCCTGTCCTCATATCTTCTCTACTCTGACCTCTGCCCAGCCTCCCCCTCTATGCACCCTGTGACCATGCCACACCCACCAGCTAATAGACAAGTGCATGTTCCTAGCATGTGTCTGATGAACACCACGCTGTTTCTTGGCAAGTCGTTCCAGTTCAGCACCTTCACTCAGCAGGGACGACAGGGTGCCGAGGGCTTGGGACTTCGGAGTGACACAAGTCTTGTTTGATGTATATGTGGATGTTTGTAAAAGTGGCCTTCAGATGGAAATCCAGGCGCACACACTCCGTGCGCCTCATAGATCACAGAAGCATCATCTTCCTGCCAAAGGTGCAATGGGGAGCTTCTCTGCCTTGAGAGCTCCTCAGGACGCCTCTGCACTCGGCGAGCTCCCAGTCCTGGTGGTGGCTCTCCACCCCACGCCCCCTAGTCTACACTGGCTTTCAGAAGGGCCGTCAGCTAAGTTTAGATTTAGAACACCCACCCGTACTTGGAGCAAGAGCTATGTAATTAGCTGTTTTGAAGATTTAATTTTATGGTTAAATCCGTAATATAATAATTAAACTTAGTTTCTGTCATTTGCATTATATTGCCTTTAAAATAAATGTTTTTATGTTACTTATATGAGGTGATAAAATACAATACTCACTTATAAAAACCATTGTACACATACGTGCATATATATTACTGTGGCATACACCCACACACACCCACACACATATATCAACACTGGACAATTTGGACAATTCAGCGATGTTAATTATGCAATCACCACTCACTATCCATTTCCAAATTTAAAGTACCCTAATAGAGGCTGAGCCCCGGTGACGTAGTGGTTGTGCGTGGGACTGCAGCCTACTGGGATGGAGGTTCAATTCCAGCTCACAGGAGCAAAGACTGGGCCTCCTACTCCCACCACCAGAGGGCAGTGATGGCTTAAAAAAAAAACTAAAAAAGCTGAGCCCCAGTGGCGTAAGTGGTTGAGTGCAGGACTGCGGCTCACGGGCTTGGCAGTTCAAATCCAGCGGTGGCTCTTAGGAGCAGCACTGGGTGGCTCCCACAACCACAGAGGCAGTGATGCCCAAAAACAAACAAAACAAAAAACCTAAAAAACTTAAAGTACCCTAATAGAAACTCATCCTGTGTGGTGTGTTCTCCCGACTACTGAGCTTTTGGGTTAGACTTGCTGTTCAGTGGACGCAACATCGTGGAGTGGGCTAGAGATGATAAACCAGTCCGGTCTCTGTTCTTGTCTCCCCAGCCCCTGTTAATAACCTTGGATGAAGAAGTAGTGTGAAAGGAATAGCCACATCTTTGAGGTTGATACTCAGTGGATTTCCCTTCCATATGTGACCAGAAATGAATCTGGACCCTTTGCTCTGAGAACTAGGTGTTCCCTCCTCCTGGTTTCTTGCTGATTCGTGGAGTGGACTGGAGCGAAAACTGCCTGCTGCCAGTAGGGGGTACGGGGCAGCAGGGGACGGGTGGGTGCCCTGCGGGTGTGGCTCATGCCTGTGACCTGAAAATGTCAGAGCATGTTTGTCCAGGAAAGGCCGTAGGTCAGACAGCACTGTGAAGGCTTCTGGGGATTTTTTCTTGTGGAATTCCTGTCTTTTATTAAGTAGCGGCCTACAACATGTAGGTAATCTAGTGACACAAGTCCTATTAGTGCTGGCCATGGGCTGCACTTGAAATAGTGGCCCTGGAAGCCCAGGCTGGACTACTTGTCAGGAAACACATACTTGCCTGCCCCACTTTGCTCATGTCTTCTGTCACCTTTGAGCTCCTCCCATGGCCTGGCACCTGCCTGCCTCTTCTCCCTCCCTCCTGTGGGAAGGTGAACGATCTGTTGTGGGTTGCCAGCCCGTCTGCAGTGAGGGTGGGGTGGGGTGTGCACGCCGGTGCGGTGATCCTCGGTCACGTGGCTGCTGTTGGGAGAGGTTGAGTGTCCCCTTCTGGGAGGAGGAATCGTAATGGTCAGGACTCTAGTGGAGAAGGATTTGGAGGGGTGTGGTGAGCATGGCTTCAGGCCCATGGGTCTCCATGGACCCATGCCATGTCTTCTGCCTAAGAAGTGGCTGGTGGGCTCCAGCTTCCCACCTTTCTGACGGTGCTCTAGCTACTCTGCCTCAGGGCCCCCCAGAGCACACAGGGCAGCAGGGCCCCCAAGATCTGAAAGAGCTTGGAATCAGAGTGAGGCTGCCAGAGGGTCCAGAAAGGGCCCAGGCTGGAACCAGAGGCGTTCCTGGTCAGAGGCCATCCAGTGCCTCAGAGGGACACAGAGCCTCAGGTGAGAGAGTCCTTGCTGGTTCGTTTCCTCATCAGGTTGCGAACAAGTGTCCCTGACTAGGCTCCAGTGTGGGAGGAGAACCCCATTCAGCGATAGATGATGGACTGCTGTGGCATGCGATGGACACAGAGGGGAGGTGAAGGGAGCCCCAGGGAAGGAACAGGGTTTGGCACTGAATTTCAGAGATACAGGGTACTTCCAAAGTACATTTTATTTCCAAAGTAAAAACATTTCCCAAGAGACATTGTAGCCTGTGGGTTTTGGTGGTCTATCATTTTGTCAATGAGCAGCGCTCTAGCAGATTGTACTAAGGGGTAGCAGCCGGCCCCTCGTGCAGCTCACTCTGCACCCCAAACCAACGGCTGTGTCTCGAAAGCTGTGAATTCCAATGTTTGCGGCGTAAGGTGACGATATGACAGGTGTTTTGCATGCTCTGCGCCTAGGCTGTCACAGCACAGATGTCCAGCATGGTGCCGTGACCACTGGGCTACAAAATGTGTCTGCAGGGTCATGGGCGCATGCACATAGAGGTCAGGTAGAACTGTGGACTGGTTACTGTGCCTTTTCTGTTTTGTTTTGTTTTTGGGGGGGCATCACTGTCTCTGGTGGTTGTGGGAGCTACCCAGTGCTGCTCCTGAGAGCCGCTGCTGGATTTGAACCACCAAGCCTGCGGGCCCGCAGTCCCGCAGTCTCGCACTCAACCATTTATGCCACCGGGGCTCAGCCCCCACCCCTTTTTTTGGGGGGGGGGTACTATGCCTTTTCTTAGACAAGAAATAACATCGTGTTTGTTTTGTTTGCCTCTAGGTCTCAGGCCTCCGCTGGCTAAATTAAACAGTGTGACCTGCGTACCTGAGACAGCGTATAAATACCCTGATTTGCCTATAAATTGGTGTAAGGACGAGGTAATGCTGGCTACCCTGAGATAAAAGTGCCCCGATTGGGGGTGGGGTGGGAATGGTACTGGTCTGGAAGTTTGGGGAATATGGCCAAGTCCCCTATTTCCCTTTAACTGGGCCACCTGATAATGAGTATGTCATCAAGCCTCTCTCCTCTTGCCTCTGGGATGGCTGCAAAGAAACCTTGGCTCTTGCCTGGAGAGCTGCCCTCAAGACACTCCCACCACCTCTTGTTACAAAAGATGAGCATCCAGAGCCTTCTGGGCTTCCTTTGCCCCTGGGACAGGGGTGGGGGGGGGGTGTGAGAAAGCAGTTTGATAGAGTTTTATTAACAGTGCCAGTCAGGTAGATCAGTAAGCTGGCTGTGCCTCAAACTATTTGAGAATCAATGTCTGCAAGCCTGTTAAGTCTGCCAGTGGGAAAAAGCACTTCCAGCTCAAACACCACGACTGTTGCAGAATATAGCAGAGCAGACGGGTCTCAGCCCTGGTAGGGACGGCGGCTGTACCCGAGGTCGGCATGCATATTCAGTCATCTCCACTGGGCAAGTGCGGTACTGGAGCAGCTTGGGGAGGAGTGGCGAGGGAGTTCAGAAATGCTGCCCGTCATCTGGGCTTGGACGAGGCAGTGGACACTAACTGTCAAACAGTCAAGCGCATTGTGCTTAGTTCTAAGGCCACTTGAGTGTAGGAACTCACAGAGCTGCACCTTCATGTTTCTCAATTGAATTACATGTAGGCTCCTCACAAAAAATTAAAACCAAAACACGTTTTAGGGGTAGCCAGCGTTGTAGATGTCCGATTGGCGCTTCTCTTTGACCGAGACTGAGATGTAGGGAGCCTCACCTGCATCCAGGTTTCTGTTGCTGCCTCTGGTTACCTGAGGCCCCCTCATGCTCCTGTGATGGTCAGAGGGTCAAGAGAGGAGTTAGCTTTGAAAGGTGATTGGAGAAGGGATCCTGAGACCTCGGCTCCACCCCGGGCACTGGCTCTGGGCACACAGGTGAGATGACCTGTCAGGGTTCATTCCGTGGCAGTTTTAGAAGAACTTTACAAATCTTTAATCCTAGGTCATTTCTCTGATAGAGAGCAATTCTGTGGTGGTCATCCATGGGGCCACAGGCAGTGGGAAGAGCACGCAGCTCCCGCAGTACCTCCTGGACCACTGCATCCAGCACGCCACCTATTGCAACATCGTGGTCACGCAGCCCCGGAAAATCGGGGCCAGCAGCATTGCCCGGTGGATCAGTAAGGAACGCTCCTGGCCACTGGGTGGCTTGGTGGGCTACCAGGTGAGGCCCGGGCAGCGCCAAAGGCCATGATAGACCATGCTGTTTCCTGTCAGAAGTTAAAGGACTAAACAGAAGCCAGTGACTTGTAGAACAAGTCTTATTCACCATTTTAAAGATGTGAAATACTATTTTTGACAATATCTTTTATGCATTCCCACTTGAACGGCGTTGGGAGGTTGGGGGGGGGGTAGTGAGCACCCCAGGCTAAGGGTGTTGATCTCTCAGTGAAGTCCTTGCAGGGTCATAGTTTTGACTCAAGAGTGACATTGGTGGTGGCTAGAGAGGCCAGGGCCTCCCCTGCCTCCGGCCAGGAAGGCCGTCCAGGTCCATTTGTCCCCTCTGCTCCATAATAGGAAACTTTCCTTGCTTCCCATCCCTCCATCAGCAGTAGACATAGCTGTGTGGAGGTTGATGGTGCCCCGAGGCCTGCAAGGCCCTCCTCTGTCCTGTGGTTCTTTCGTCTCTGGCAGGTTGGGCTTGAGAAGATAGCCACAGAGGACACCAAGCTCACTTACATGACGACCGGAGTCCTGTTGCAGAAGATCGTCAGTGCCAAGAGCTTGATGGAGTTCACGCATGTCTTCATCGATGAAGTGAGTCAGAGTGGTGCAGTGCAGTGCAGTGCACACCCAGGGGTCCTGCGGGCCTACTGAGCCTCTTACTCTGCGGCCTTGCTGCTACAATCCCAGGGGGGCTGCAGAGACAAGGGCCCCTGGCTGCTTAGTGCACGGTTAGGAGCCCCTGGGCCAAGATCAGCACCTGTGTTTGTGAATAAAATGTTATTGGAGCACAGCTTTCACTTATCTCGCATATTGCATATGGCTGCTTTGCTGGGAGTATCAGCTGCAGACATTTCACATACAGTGATTTCCATCCTGTGTATATCAAGGAGAGCCGAGTTTTCAACCCCCAGGAACTATCGATAAAGGCTTCCTGCACCTTTCTGTGGAAACCCTCTGCTGTTATGGTTTGCTTGTTTCTCTCTCCCCCTCTCTCCCTCTCTCCTTCTCTCCCTCCCTCCCTCCCTCCCCCTCCTGAGGTTGTTCTCGGTAAGGATGGGATATTGAATTGGCCTTGTTTTTTTATATCTTAAATGAGTTCTCCAAGCTGGGAATGAAGGTTGGTTTCCCAGGAGCCTTGGGTATGCACACACCCCATCTTTTGGGTTGGATGCCTCATTAGTGATGTGTCTCGAAGCCCTACTGGTTTCTAGAGAGGTTATAAACATCTGCAAACAGCAGGGTTTGTAGCAACTTGTGAGATTGGTGTGAAGTCAAACCATTTGGATACCTGTCCAGTTCCCGAGAGAGTGATGCTGGAACAGAAATACCGGAAAGGGATGGTGTTGACTAGGACGCCGTTATTTACAGTTGAGACCTCTTTGTGGGCTCACTGTTCAGGAGGAAGGTTTTCACCTGCTTTCAGCATTGGTGGTTCATGGAGCACCCCATGTGTCTGGGCACCAAGTGTCCCCTGGCTCTGTTAGGTCCCAGCATGGGCACCTGGATCCAAAGGATCCCTCTGTTCCCAGCTCTTCTTTCTTGGTGACTGCAGCCCCCTGCTCATGCCTCTTTCTCTCATAGCACCAAGGTGTGGCAGGCTATACTCTTAGGGACCCCCGCCTAGACGCATCAGGTGTCATTGGGGTTCACGGGGCTGTACCCCACCTTGGATCTGCTTGCCGTGGTTGGGCATGTCCTGTCAGCGTGTGAGGCAGAGCTGCCCAGACACTGCGCTCGTGTCCAGTGAGTCAGGCTGTGACACCAGGCCAGTCTGGGCTCATGTGCTTATCTGTTGTGGACTGACCGGGTTTCAGATTAGTGTGGGGGGTTCTGAGCTCATGTGCTTATCTGTTGTGGACTGACCGGGTTTCAGATTAGTGTGGGGGGTTCTGAGCTCATGTGCTTATCTGTTGTGGACTGACTGGGTTTCAGATTAGTGTGGGGGGTTCTGGGCTCATGTGCTTATCTGTTGTGGACTGACCGGGTTTCAGATTAGTGTGGGGGGTTCTGAGTTCATGTGCTTATCTGTTGTGGACTGACCGGGTTTCAGATTAGTGTGGGGTGTTGGGGGTGGGGAAGGCAGGAAGCGGGAATATGATGGGGTCCTTGGAAAGTAGTGTAGTGTTTTCTGTGGTTCAGAAGTTTTCTTCAAAAAAAAAAGATTTTTTTATGCTATGTGACGTTTTGTCTTTCTGAGAGGGAGAGACAAAATTAAAGTTTCATAAGCTGGGGGCCACGGTGGCATGCGACTCGCATAGTTTCCACTCAGTTGGGACTGGATAGCCCCACAATGTGTTCTGTCTGAAGGATGCTTGGCTTTGAGAAGTTCTGGGCTCAGGCTAACAGGCTGAGCCTGCCCAGTGATGTCTTTGTGCCCTCACTCCCCTCTGATTGTCAACGGGCACTGGTGGCTTGAGCTTAGCAGGCTGCTTGCTCACAGATGCCCCCTCCTTACCCTGCAGGTGCACGAGCGAACGGAAGAGATGGATTTCCTGCTGTTGGTGGTCCGCAAACTTTTAAGAACAAATTCACGTTTTGTGAAGGTATGTCTTATTGCATGAGTTAACGGGAATGTTCATGGTTGGGATTTGTCCTATAGTTTTGTTACCCCAGCAAAGAAAACTGACCCAGTGATTTGTGATGCCCCAGAGCTTGCTGGGAAGCAGGCAAGCGACATGCTCTTTTCCGCAGGTACGCAGTGCTTTGGGGTTACATTTTGCATGAAATGGTAAAAACTCTCCAGGCTGCAGGAAACGACCCAGTGACTCTAATGAGAAGTTGTTGTGGAAACATTGGGTTACAAACCTCAAGGTCGATGGTTCAAACCCACCAGCTGCTCTATAGGAGAAAGACAAAGCTGTCTGCTTCCGGCAAGACGACGGTCTTGGAAACCCTGTGATTTGTGGTCACTGTGAATGGGAATGGGTGTGGTGTGATGGCAGGGGATCTGGTTCAGGACACGGTGTATACAGGGACCCGAGTGGATGTGCAGCCATGTCTGAGAAAGCACTTCCTAAGGCAGACGGAAGGTTGAGAACAGCTCACACACTGTTTGCTGCCTTAGTGATGTGGGTGGGTCAGGCCAAAGCATAGAGTTGGCCGAGTAAAGAAGAGAACTGATGTAGTCTGAAGGGAGGTCAGCTCCGCAGAGTCAAGAGGGGGCTCAGGTACAGTCTCCCAAGGTGACCGAGAGTGTGCCACACTACAGGACTGCTGGCGGAGCGCTGCCAGAAATGCCAAGATCCCTGCCATCGAGTCCATGAGACCTAGAGGGCAGGGTGGACCTGCACCTGTGATTCTGAGACGGAAACTCTTTATGGGAGTAGAAAGCCTCCTCTTTCTCCCTCGGAGTGCCTGAGGGTTTTGAACTGCCACATGGTGGTGAGCAGGCCAGCTCGTAACCACGATACCACCCGGGTGGAAGGAGCAGTAGTGATGGAAAACAGCTGGTCTCTAAATCCTGAAGGAGCTTGCCTTCCAAATTTTTAATCCGTTTATTTGTTTAGGGGATTTCCCGCCCACTCTCCTTCCCCCCAAGGTGGGACACTCACCTGGTGGTACTCAGCCAGGAGGGGTTTGTGGCTTAGTTAATAGGGGTGGTCTTGGTGCCCAGGTGACAGGAAGTTAGTAGCACTGAAGACAGTTCAAGGTGGGCCTTATCTGATGGTTGCCTTTTGACTCACTCCTGGTACGGAGTCTTACAGGAAGTTAAGCATGTTTCCCAGGGCTGCGGGGGAGGTTGGTGGGGGACCAGGTACATGAGTAGTAATGGTCTGTGCCCTTCAGTAACTTCTTGGCTTTTTCAAAATCGGGCACAGCAGCATGGCTGCCAACTATAGCGCCGTAACGGTGCATGTAGCTGGACCAAGAAATTGATACCAAGTTGTAGACGGATTTATAAAAAGAAGTTCTTTAAACTCTCAAAATTGCTCACTGGGGTTTTAAAGGGAACTGCTTTCAGTGGGGGCTGTGAGGCCCCCCTCCCCACCTTTAACTGACCCATTTGTCCTCTTTGCTCCACTGGACTTCAGCCAGCTGTAGCTAGCCAGGCCCTGTGCAAGGCCACCCTGGGACAGGCTGCCTGCTCTTGCTCTGTGAGAAGAGGGGGTGGGGTATGAGGAGGTAGGGAGCTTCCCTGCTCCCATCAGTCCAGACCAGTTAGAGCGAAGGCCTGTGATCACTGGCATGACCCCTGGGGCCACCCGTGCCCACAGGTGGTTGCTCGGAGCGTCTTCCCACTTCAGAATGAACTCAGAGACTCACTGTCTGTGTCTTCTGGCAAGTGCTGCTGATGCCAGTGTAACTTTACCGCCAGATTTCTCCTTGGGGCTTCATAAGTTCATGGAGACATTCCCCTGGCTTTCCGCCTGTTTCCCGAAGCTCGAGTGCTCACCATTGTGGGTGCCAGGGGGAGCCACATCCACAGCCTGCTTAGTGTTGTGGCCAGGATGAGGGCCACTGAGCCTGGAGTGCAATGCCTTCTGGGACATAACCGGCCAGCCTCCTCCATTCCTGCCCAGACCCTGGCTTTTGGCACTGTGTCCCTTTTGTCCTGGGAGGGGTGGGGGTAGTTGCCCCTTGTCTGGTAGGATGCCTCCCCCTTCTTTTCTGAGACTCGTCACCCAATGGTTTGCTCACTTTCACACCTGCTTCTGAGGCAAAGTGTCCTCTTAGAATAAAGGGAGGGGTCAGTGAAAAAGAGGTTCATGGACGACGTGACTCAGGTCTAACAGCAGTTTGCAGCTGGTGTGAAAGGGGCACTATTGTCTTCCGCTGAGGGTGGCGTTGCTGTGGGTTGGGTCGACTCAACAGCACGTAAGAACCACACCCACAGCCACGTCGCTCTAGTGGAGATGGGCTTTCACTCACTTGGTACCATGTGAGGGGCTCCAGAAAGTGTGTGGGATACTTATCATCTTCACCATTCCTGTCTCCCTCAGAATTGGATAGAAATCATAGCAGCTGATCTCTGTCAGCGTGTTGTAAGCTCAATCTTCTATTGCTTCTCTGGAGATTGAATCAAGGTCTCAAACCTTATGGGAGGGGGTGGAGGTGGGGTGAGTAGGTGGCAGACAGCGAGCTTGCGATCTGAGCAGAAAGAAAGTCTGTCTCTGGGGTAGGGGTTGATGTCAGGGGTTCCCCTTCCTCTGCTTTCAGGTGGTCCTGATGTCAGCCACCATCAACTGTAAAGAGTTTGCCGACTACTTTGCGGTTCCTGTTCAGAACAAAATGAAGCCCGCACACATCTTTGAAGTGGAGGGCAAGCCCCACTTGATTGAACAGTATTACCTGGATGACCTAGGTCACATCCACCACAGCAGGGTAGGTTGGCGTCTCCATGTCCTCGTGCACCTGCCATGGTGGGGTGACTTTACAGACTCGGCATGCAGTCTCTCTGCCTGTCACCTCTAGGGGGCGCTCTCTCCTCTTCAGCTGGCTATCTCTGCCTGCTTGTTTCTTATCTATCTATCCATCTATCTATCTATTGATCTATCTCAAAAGATTGACGGGCTGAAAAGCACAGCCAATTCTGCCTTGTTAATATAACAAAGACGAGCCCTTCCGAGCAGGATTATAACTGCAGCAGAGGCGGTTCGACACATGCACACACATGGGCGCACACTCAAGTGTAAGGCAGTGGGGACCTATTGTTCCCAGTTCAATGAGCACATGAGTACTCGCCTGTCTTGTGTGATCCTACCCGGACGGGACACCACGTAGCAGTGTCTTGTGAATACTCACAGAGACTCTGTGCCTGTAGGAACTACAAATGCTTGGTTTCTTCATGGTACACAAATTCTCGGCACACTGTTTTTTCACTCACATGTTGGGGATTCTTGAAAAGGTGAACTTTGAACTGCCCTCTGACCTGGCAGTTTGGTCCCACTTGGGCTTTCCCAGAACACACCAGCTCCTGTCCACAGTGGCTGCACCGGGTGCAAGCCCTGCAGCAGTAGGCTGGGGTTCTTGCCCATCATCGCCAACACCGCTGGGCGTTTCATTTTCCGCCCTCAAGGATGTGAAGGGGACTGATTTGGTATCTTTGCAGCTTGTTGAAAGTGTGTATGTATGGGGGGGGCATTTTTTATACCTTATCAAGGGTTCATGAGGGGGGAATAAGGGGAGAAGGCAGGGAGGGGGGAAGTGAGCTGATATCAAGGGCTCAAGTAGAAAGAAAGTGTTTCAAAGGTGCTGATGTCAGCGTAAGTGCTTGACACAGTGGATGTGTGGATGTGTGGATTGTGATAAGCGCTCTAAGACTCCCTAATAAAGGAATTTTAAAAACAAAGAAGAAAGGGAGTCTGTTAGGCTGGGTCCTGAGCACTGCTAGGTATGGCTGGGTAACGATGTGCTTTCTCCAGGTCGGGCGTGTGTGACGGGGTAAGGGCGTGGGGGCCAGTCGCAGCCGCTAGCCATTGCTCCATTTCCTTAGGTGCTTGGATAGAGTAGACAGTTATTCCAGGTGAAGGGTGAGCTTTAGCAGCAGTGCTCTTCACATCTACTGTTGAAAGGTAATTTTGACAAACATGGTGTCATTGTACTGGTGAGAGGTGGGCTATTGGCAGCAGTAGCTGGCTTATTTTGCATCAAGCCCCCATTGGGAAAAGGGGTGGGGTGTTTGCACTTGCTGTCCCAGGGAAGACCGAATGCCTTCTGTTGCATCCTTCCCAATTGTTAAACTCGGTAGGTAGTCCCTACATTACTGTGCTTCTGTCTTAGGTGGGTGTTTGCTACCAGGGGCCCGACTCTGGGCTCCCTCCGTGTGGATACGTCTTGACCCTTGCCTCTAAGGTGTCAGGCTCTCTGCTCCACCTGAGGCGTGGGGAGCCTTGTGGGACACTTGTTTTGGTGGCTGACTCTGGGATGGGTGACCTGAGCAGCCCCCAGGCCTCCAGCATCTCCTTTTTCCTTCCAGCTTGCTCCTCACCTCCTCGAGGAGCCAGTGATCCCCAAGGACATTTACAAGGTGGCCATTGCCCTCATTCAGATGTTTGACGACTTGGATGTGAAGGAGAGTGGGTAAGAAGAGACCAGTTGGCGGGGTGTGTGTGTGTGTGTTTCACTGTGGACACACAGTGCGCCTTCCCTAGGGTCTGACTGTACCACTCAGAAGCAGGTTCCTATTTGATGTTTTTTTGCTGGCCAGCTCATTGCAGAGGGAGCGGTAGCCAGACCCAGTTGGGCTCTGTGGTGTGCCGGAAGCTGCTCTTGGCTTTCTCTGCTGCTCCCTGGAGGCGCCTGCTGGGCTGTGGCCAGCCCTCCTGTGGCCAGTGATCATTGCCCCAGCCATGGAGATGTGGTCCGCTGGTTACTGACTCTTAACTGGGGACAATGGGAATGCGGTGCGCCCCATAGAGCAACTGGAGCTTGGATTGCTTTCCTCTCAGAGCTTGTAGCACCTCTCTTCTCATTCTCTCTCTCTCTCTCTCTCTCTCTCTCTCTCTCTCTCTCTCTCACACACACACACACCCACACACCCAGCACACGCACACATTGTCACGTACGCCCACACGCTGTCTGATACACACCCTCTCTCTCCCTGTACACTAGGCTGCATTCAGACTTGTCATACAGCCCTTCCTCCCCTGAACAGCGCAACTGCCATTTGGGGCTGTCGAGTTGTGTCCCACGCACAGCAACCCCGTGGACAGGGGGAGGAGCCTTGGCCAGTCTTGTGCCACCCTCTCAGTGGTTGCTGTTTGAGCCCATTGTTGCTGCAACCCTGGGTCAGACAACTTGTCCACGGACCCTTTACTTCACCAAGCTCAATGGCCTTCTCCAGAAGCTGGTCTCTCCTGGGAACCTGTCTTCATCTGTGGAATCAGGCCTGGCTCTCCTCTCTCAGAAGGAGCGCTCTGGCTGCACTTGAACTAATTCAGCTTTGTTGGGCGGTGTACAGTGTTCTCCATCAGCCCCGTCATGTGAACGCCTGGAGTCCTCAGTCATTGCCCTCCCTGTCTGCTGCCTGTGAGGCCCCTGAAAGCACCGTGGCTGAGTCCGGCGCACTCCAGTCCTTCAGGGGCCGTCTAACAATTGTGTGTTTTTTCTCATGTGAACCCATCACTGTCCCTTGGTGATGGTGAGAGCCATGTGCCCAACCTGCCCTCAACTTGTCTGGCTGTTCCCGGAAGGTATCCTGTGGGAGCCCTGAGATTGGCCCTGCACCACTGGTTGCTGCTCAGCAGTGCTGCTAGCCAGTGGGCCTTGGACAGACAGAGTCTGTGTGGTCACAGGTGTGCACCAGTGTGCGCTCTGCCCAGGGCCCTGGAAGGACCCCAGCAGGATTCCAGCAGGTGGCCGGCTGATGTCCTGCCCTTGATAGTGATGTCCCTCCAGGGCTGCCTGCTCCAGGTGCTCCTCAGATGCCTTGTCCCACCTGCTTGTCATTAGCCATGGCCCCCACCTTCTATCGGTCAGAAGGGGTCCAACCCCACGTCTGTCTCAGGCTTAGCCTTCACTCACCAGAAGACTTCCTTTTTTCACAGACTGGACGGCATCCCCATGGGTGGGATATGAGGCACAAGTGTTCATGCTTGCTCTCCCAGTGCCCCTGATCCCGCCATAGATCAGGTCTGTGTGGTTATGGGGGTCTCCCCTCAAGTCTTGGGTGGGCTGACCCAAGAAGAAGCTGCACCCCCTGCTATTGTGGTGACTTTATCCCCGCCCTCCCATGGCACAGCCTGCAGCGTTAGGTGGAATATTTCCACACTGCCTTGCTCCCCTCCCCATTCCCAAGTGCGCCCACATACCCCCCCGCCCCTGCACACCCCCTGGCTCTTTCTCAGTTAACCTGTGGTTTCCTTTTTGTTTTCTGCTATGTTGAAGGTGCCTTAGTTGTTGACCTGTGTCTTGTCCATCTCTGTAACTGGAATATGGAACCCAAAGAGAAGGGCCAGTCTGTTTTATGACTGATGCTAGCTGCCCGGGAGAGAGCTGGGCAGGAGACAGATCTGTGACGCTCATGGGCAAGCGAAATTCTGGTTTCCCTGAGAAGCAGATTATAATAATGCTTTCTGATCATGGCTAGGACTGCATAAAGTTTACATTTTGCACTTAAAGTGTTTATCAGTATGACTTAATGTGACTGAACTCCAAGAATTGTAGGTTGTGCGTTGGTCTGGGCCTCACAGGGCATGAAGGTTTGCAAGGGCTTGGCCTGACTTGGGTGCCCTGTGTCTTCCTCACAGGAGCGAGGGTTGGTCGGGATCCCACTTCATGGCAGAGCGGAGCAGTGTGTTGGTCTTCCTGCCAGGTGAGCTCATTGTGGACCAAGGGGGCAGTGGTCCCCCAAGCAGTGGCATGCCCAGGCTGAACTCTTGGATATATGGGTCTTAGTGGCTGCTTCTGGTGTGACCTTGGTACTTCCTCAAAGACTTCTTATTACCATGAAGAGTTTGCTTTTTACTTTGAAGACATCTTGACGACCTGTGGAACTGCTAGTGAAGCATCGAGCTTTGTGAGACCCAGCACATAGTCGCAGCTGAGTTAACTGTCCTCAGTTCTCAGGAAAGCTTTCCCGTCACCGGGGCGCTGTGGTCCAGAGCACCTGAAGCAGGGCATAAACGGTTACAGCAGTCTTTATGAGTGACACCTTGTGGCTGGGTTGGGTCTGCTGTCTTCCTGTGCGCATGCCTGCGGATTCAAATTGACTACATGTTCTTGAGTTCACCAACTGATGTTGCTCAAATCCTGATCACTCATACGCTTCCCCCTAAAATTGATTTTATATATTGATCAATATCTTTTGAATCTAGTGAAAAATGTATCATTTTTTATGACCAAAATTTTAAAACTAATTTTTATGGTTATGAAGGTTTTTCATGGTCACTGTAAGAATTGTTAAATATGTGAGAAAAAGCAAAAGACATACAGAGTAGTCACAGGGAAAGGAAAATGCTGGGGGAAGTTCCCATTATATTTTTAAGTGACTACTAACTAGTCGATGTCATTGTGCTTTCTTAAGTACAATTTTGATCTGCTGGGAGGTGGAGGTCAAACAAATCGTTCGGGCCTTCTTTGGGAGAAAAATCTTCAGTGTGACGGTTTGCTTTTAGTAATAAGCATTTTTGTTTCAATTTTCTTGCTTCTGCAGGTCTAGGTGAAATAAATTACATGCACGAACTTCTCACAAACATGGTTCACAAAAGGTGCGTTGTTTCAGCTATCCCATTGCCATGCTCACCCAGCAGAGGGCGCTGCTGCTTTCTTACTGTAGAGCCACTGTCTCATCATCTCCCCATTTCACCCCACCCCCCACACATCTAGAGGGCATGTCATGTCCCTCCCCTCCACTAACCCACCACCACCAATGAGGGTTCTGCACCTGTTCGGTCCTCTGTGATCCCCAGCTAGTGGTCATTGTCTCCGCCCCTTGGAGAGAGACGTCATGAGTCCTTTCTTCCTTAGGTTGCAGGTCTACCCTCTCCACTCCAGCGTGACCTTAGAAGAGCAGAATAATGTGTTTTTAAGCCCAGTGCCTGGGTACAGAAAGGTAGGGAGCTGCATAGGTGGGCTCTGGGCAACTTGGGTGGGGTCGTTCACAGAAGTGCTCGCTCTGGACCTTGGCTGGTGGCAGTAGCCTATGGGCATCCAGCTGTTGTGGCCTTATGTGGGTCTTTGACTAGTGTGTGGGTTTGCAGGCCAGCCTGGGATTGTGGCTGCGGGAGGTCTCTTTTGGGGCCTGTTTTGTGTCCCGCAGCCACTTGGGTGCTGGTGGTGAGTACCCACGTTTGCAGTCCCGATGTGGATTTACCTCACCTCAAGCTAGTGTGCACACACCACCTTCTGAGGTGACAAGTCACACCTAGGATTGCCCTAGGTCCAGAGCCTGGCAGAGTGAGCAGCACCAGGGCACTGCAGGCTTCAGCATCTCCCGGACCCTAGACCCCGCCCTCTTGGCTGGCTGGTTACATGAGACTTTGTCCTCCACCACCCAGACTCTGACGCCCTGTGTCTGATCCCTGCCATACAAGTTGTGTGTGGCTGGCATCTGTGCCGGAGCAGCCTCCGGGCAAGGTGTAAGGAATGGCTCATGCCTGTGGACTTGGCGCCGACAGACCTGGGTCTCGAGTCTTGTGCTTGCACTGAGAGTAGTGTGACTTTGGGTAGATGATGTCTTTGAGACTTCACCTAAACCTTCTCCTACCCACCAATTTGTGTTTCCATGCAGATATTAAGATATGAGTCTAGTATAGAGTTTTTGGTGAACGTTTGCTGACATTGTCCTTTCCTTGGCGTCCGACAGGTCATTCTGTCCACCAACATTGCCGAGAGCTCTGTAACAGTCCCGGATGTCAAATATGGTAAAGCCACTTCTTCCTCTTCTGGAATTGTCTCTCCAGGCCTCCCAAGATGAGAGTTCAGCCCACAGCCCACTGGACTCATAGAGCCTCTGACCTCTTCCTGCTCCACTCACTGCCTCTCACCAGAGGGCAGCATTGGGGGGGGGGGAAAGTGGTTCAGAGGGGATGTTGGGGACCCTGGGGGGAGGGAACTCTATGAACGAAGCCAGCAGTGGGGGCTGGGGTGGGGAGAGGCAGGTCAGTTCTGTCCCTGCTGCACTGCACTGCATATGTTCCAGGAGGCTGTGAAAGTGAAAGGCTGCCAGGCCAGCGCTGTTGGAATGGGGAGAGGCAGCGTGCCCTGGGCAGCCGGGTGGGACTGCGCTGTAGGGGCACAGAGAGCAGGAAGGGCCTGTGGAAGAAGAATGTGGCTGAACAGAGGCTTTGGCTGATAACCTCACCCAGAGATGCTGCCTTTGGCTGTGGTCCCGTTAGGAGCAGCCAGGCAACCCTCAGGCTGGGCCAAGGGGCAGTGACTGTGCTGGGGGAGTAGACAGACAGCCAGGCACCTGCTTCAATGGCATGAGCAGCAGGAGAAGGTATCACATAGGATGCGTGAGATAAATAAAGTGATGGTAAATCAGAGGAAAGCCAGCCTCTGATGCATCATGGGTTCGAGTAGGTGCAGTTGTACGGCAATAGTTATTATTATAGTCAAGTTATAGAGATCATGAGAAAGAGAAATAATGGAGTCAGATACATCTCATGATAGCATTCTCACTTCAGTCCTGTTAGGTGGTCCATGTGGAGAGAGGTGGGGCGAGGGGAGACATGGGGAACAAGGAAAGGGTCAGGGCGAGAGGTACTGGAGGACGAGAGAGCTGCTTTATTCTACCCAAACCTTATATACCTTTTGGAGCCATGCAAGACCCCTAATTACAGGTAAAGACACATGTGACAGGAAGGGGTTGTGCTAAAGGTACATGTTATAGGAAGGGGAAGTATGCGATCCCTATGTGGCTAGATGGGCAGACTTAAGTTTCCTAAAGGCTGCCCAGCCTTGCTTGCCCTTGGATGGGAGACTAGATTTAGTTAAAGCTTTCAGGGGAAGTGACCCATTGTCCTAAAAGTAGGGAACCAGCTGATCTTTTGTGAGACCCACAAAGACCTCCGCTAGCTGGAGCCTTTAGGGAGAAGAACTAATTTCGGACTTCCACACCAGATGCTGGCCCATGGTTACTAATATTTGCTTAGTATTGTGGAGGAGATGTAATTGTGGAAAAGTCCTCACTTCCTCCCATGATGGTAAGGCCGAGAAAAAAGTAGGGACTTGAGGGTTAGGACCCTAGATCACCAGCTGGGTGTCAGCCACCGGGTGCTATTTGAGGGAGCCCTGTGCTCTGGGACGAGCAGAGCGAGGAGCTGGAGTGAGGTCAGTAGAGGCGTGGGCAGTGGCGGCAGCAGCAGCAGGCTGATCTTAGGGTGACCAGCTTGTCCTGTCTGGGGGGGTTCCTGGGCCCTGCATGTGCTCCCTCTGGAGGCTCGCCACTCCTGTTGTCCTCGTTTCCTGGGAGTGGCCTGCTGATGGCCACTCCCCAATGGCAGTGATAGACTTCTGTCTGACGAGAACCCTGGTCTGCGATGAAGACACCAACTACCAGAGCCTGCGCTTGAGCTGGGCCTCCAAGACCAGCTGTGACCAGAGGCAAGGTGAGGCCCCTCGGTGGGGCACTCTTTCCTGTCTGTTGCTTGTGTGTGTGGACTGTGTGCAGTGCCTCATGTGTGTCCCCTTCAGAGTTGCAATGGCCCTCTGTCCCTGTGGGTGTGGCTCTCAGTCCTTCTTGGCACTGCCCCTGCTCTCGGGGCACGGGGTGGGCATAGGGCCCCTGCTCGCTCTCCTTTAGTGCTCTGCCCCTGCTCTGCTCTCCCCAGGACAGGCTTTCTGATCCAGCCTGAGACCTGAGGCCACCCCTGCTCCAACCCCCCCAGGCATCAGTAGGAGTGCCAGCTGGCTGCCAGCTCTGCCCTCTCCTAGCCCGCCTGGGTGGGTCCCTCGGAACCTGGGGTTCTGCCTGTACGGTCACCATTGTGCCACGTGAGCACTCCTGGGAGGGTAGGAGTTTGTTAGCCGTGGTCATAAAGAGCGTCTCAAAATGTGGGCACACTCTCACCTCGAGCAGTGTATTCTTAGGCTATTTGAAAAGGGATGTAAAATTGAACCTATGTAATTATCTCCATTCCCAAACTCCAAACACTGCCTGAAAAAGTAGGGCTGGAGAGAGATGAGGCATTAAAAGTGTCTATTATTGGGCCAGTTGTAAGATTACAAATTGTGTCTTCTGACTACCTGTGGTTTGTTCAGAATTTCTCTCGTTGGTCAAAAGAAAAACTTAGGAAATTTTTTTGTCTAACAGGAAGCTAGAAAGATAGAGCCTAGCGGCCCTGCCCTCCCTCCAGTGCCCCCCAGTGGTGATGTCACCCACCACTGCAGCTGTTGTTGGGTGCCGGGTTGATTCTGACTCACAGTGACCCCGTGTCACCATGCCTGTTAGACGAGAACAAGGCTTGTTCTGTGTCAGCACTGAACGTGGTCCTCCTCCTTACACACCTTCACACTGTAAAAGTAACAGACCAGTGTCTGCTCTCCTCTCCTTGAAGGCCGTGCTGGGCGCGTGTCGAAGGGCTACTGCTACAGGCTGGTACACAGGGACTTCTGGGACCGCTCCATCCCGGATCATGTCGTCCCCGAGATGCTGGTAATGTATTCATGCACAGGAGTGTTAGCTCTGTGTAAGGCGCTGTCAGAGGAAGGTGATGCCTGGGGGAGCGCCACCTGGTCCCAGGGAACCCTCGTTTCTGACCCTCCTATCCTTAGCCACAGCATGCGCTTGTGGAAGTCCTGGGATACTGCACACAGGGTGGATTGTGGTGTCAAGAGGCATCCTGGGGTCTGTTGATGCCTCCATGGTGGGATGGGCCCCATGTGATGGTGCTGCTTCTGCTTCCTGTCACCAGCCACCACACTTCGCTTGTCTCTGACCTCCTCTTTCTCTGTCTCACCTCCCCTTCCCCTCTCTGTCTGTTGCTTCAGCCTCTCCTCTCCTCATCCTTCCTTCTCCAATCCTCTTCCTACTCCATCTTTTTCTGCCCTGCTTTCTAAATCATGAGTGCTGTGAAAATGTTAATGGATTTAGTTCTTTTATTTGTAAATGTGACTTTCTTTTTAGCGCTGTCCCTTAGGAAGCACAATATTGAAAGTTAAACTCTTGGACATGGGGGAGCCGAGGGCTTTGCTGGCGACTGCACTGTCCCCTCCGAGTCTGAGCGATATTGAGCGCACCATTCTTCTACTAAAAGAGGTATGGCTGCCTGCTGCGTCCCGGGTGTTTGGAGGAGCCCCTTGGTTTCCTCTTGGCTTGAGGATGTCATTCTGTGGTGTGAGTCTCTGAAGTGTGTGCACTATTGAAAGTAATCAGTGTTGGCTTGAAAAGCTTGAGTGGGGACTGGTTGTCAAGTCCCCATGTATTCTTTTTCTTGTAATTTTCACAAAGCGCGCATAGAAAAACACAGTAACTCGTCATTCTCAAGCATGCCATTCGGTGACACTGATTGCTTTCTTGTGGTTATTCAACCGTTCCCCCTCCTTTTCTGAGCTGTGCCTTCCTCATGAGCGTAAATTCACTTCTCCCCCAGGTTCCTGGCTAATCTTTCACCTTGCTTTGCTCATCCGATTTTGTATAGGTAGTTTGTTCTTAAACAGGGCCGTGCTCGTCAGACAGCTTCCCTAAGTGTAGCTGGCTATACTTGCTTCAAGGAGATTTTGAGAGACATTTGGTTTACATTTCAAAGATGATTTCAAGGGTTCATCAGCTTCTTCCTTAGCCCCAAGCAGTCTGGAGTCTGTAGAGTTTGGAATGCTGTTCTGCCTTCCCCTTTCATAATCCGGGTTTCCCTGCGGAAACTTGGATGAAAATGTTCAGTTGTGGTCACCAGGCACCCTCCTTGCCAGCGAAGCCGTTGTTGTTCATGGGCACACTGAGTCACGTTCCATCTCCTCCCCTTTCCCTCACTCTCCTCAACCTCCCTTGTTCCATATGAACAGCAGCCGGTTGTGCTCTGGGTGACCCCAGGTGAGTTTTAAGACCCCATGTGCTAAGCAGACAACTGCCTGAGAGAACCCAGAACACTAATCATGCTGTTGAACCACGAAACCATGAAACTTCCAAACCAAGAAGCCAAATACCATAACAGCTTTTGGTTCTACATCAAAAGCCCTAACAGATGGGCTTTTCCCCTTGCTATATATATGTAGTACATTAATTGTGCCACTTACACATTTTTGTCAGTAATTAAATATTTGGCTCTTCAACCCACTTATTTTTTATTTTTATTTTTGTTTATTTTTGGGGGGGGCATCACTGCCCTCTGGTGGTCATGGGAGCTACCCAGCGCTGCTCCTGAGAGCAGCTGCTGGATTTGACCCTCCAAGCCTGAGGGCTGCAGTCCCGCATTCAACCACTTACACCACTGGGGCTCAGCCCCAACCCACTTCTTACTGCTGTATTTTCATCTCTGTTCAGCACCCCCTTTACCCTTTCTCTCACCCCTGGTGGCACACTGACAAGGAATCACTGTCCCCAAACCATTGGTAGGCATCAGCTATTTCAAGAGGCAGCATATGACCAAAGAACTGATGGTCTTATAGGAGGAAGTCTAAGATGCACTGGAGCCATTCATGAACATGGAGACTCTAGGAGCATGTGGACCAGAGTGGAAATGTTTCAGCAAGTTTATGTAGTGCTGGAAGCACTCAGTGGGCCATGCCACAACATTTGGGGGACATTACCTGGCCAATGTACTACAAGCGAACTGTATTTGGGCCCATTTCAAAACATGTGACCCAACAGAATGCAGAATTACCAAGCTATCATTAGTGTCATATTCAAGCAGACTTTTGCTAAAGATAATTGTACAATATTTAGAGCATTACATTGACAAGGGAGCTGCCAGACAGTCAAGGCAGATGGATCTTGACTCAAAGCAGAGACTTAGCAGAAATATGTTACTTGTGTTTTATTGACTATGTGTGGATCATGACACATTATGGGTAACTTTGCAAAGGAGAATTCCAAAAGCTGTCATTGTGCTCCTACAGAACCTGTACAGCAGGGTGCGCAATACATCAAACAAGGTCTACTAGTCGATTGCAAGTGGAGTGTGGGTAGATCGCATGGCATTAACACACGTGAGTCCATCAGCAGTCCCCTTAATTGATCGACGGCACAGCCAGTCAGATGCCGTCACATGGGTAAACAATTGAACCAAGTGCAGCAAAACTGACAAGCTAAGTTAGCGCTAATTTTTAGACCTTGGTTTTTTCCTCTTAAATGTATTAAAATGAGTGAGGGAGCTGGACCAAGTAAGAAGACAAAAACATATCACTTTCATAGGGAATGGAAGATTTTGACACCACAAGCCGACATTCAGCTGAAGTCCAGAGCACATGAACAGTTCTGGAATTTAACAGAGGGAAAGTATCCAAATATGAGAAAATGTACTACCTCCTTGGCTGCATTATTTGACTCTACTTATTTATGTGAGCCAGCCTTTTCGCACATGAAGATCATTAAACCCAAATACCGTTCCACCATGACTGATGAGCATTTGAAAAGGTGCTTGAGGCTGACTCAGCAGCTACTGTCCGGACTATGCATTCCTGGCTCATTCCATTCAGTGCAAGTCATCAGAGTCAACTCAGGTAATGGTAAAAAATGTGCACAGTTAATTGTGTTGTATTGTGCAACATGGACTCAAGAGGTTATGCAAGGTACATAAACATACATTGCACATATAAAGACTTCTCCAGGCATGTATGAATAAATGTAATAAATAGATAAATACATGTTTTGCATTGTTATAGTTGGTAGATCATTTTGACTCGATCATTTTATAAGTAGCTCCCATACTGAAAAAGTGTGGGCACCCCTGCTGTACACAGACTAAGGGCACATGGGTTAAAATCGGGAAAGGTGTGTGTCAGGGTTGTAAATTTTCACCACTCTTAGTCAATCTGTATGTTGGGCCAACAATCTGAGAAGCTGGACTATGCAAAGAAGAACACATCCAAATTAGAAACCAGCAATATGCAAATAACACAGTCCTGCTTCCTGAAAGTAAAGAGGATTTGAAGCACTTAATGATGAAGGTCAATGACTGCAGCCTTCCATATGGATTACTATTCAATGTCTAGACAACAGAATCACAACTGAACCAATAGGCAACATGATAAACAGAGGGGGAAAGTAAACTTGTAGGGATTTCATGTTATTTGTGTGTATAAAGGTTACAATCAATGCTTATAAAAGCAGTGGGCAGATCAAACAAGTTATCATTGCATTGCTTCATAAATTGCTTCATAAATCTGCTTCATAAGACTTCTTTAAAGTGTCTAGTTAATTAAAAATATTTTAAAGCATTTTCAGTTGCCTTGTGATAGTTACATAATCTGGTGTTAATTGAGGATTAAGAGTGTAGGGGTGGAGTCTAGCCCATCAATCAGAATATAGCCAGTGAGGCCTCTGCGTGGGCATGGTCTTTTCCTGAGGATTCTGGGAACTCCTGTATTTCCTCCTTGGAGCTGGTAGACTCTTTCTGTACACTCCCTGTGAGACATCTCTGCAGAGAAGACACATGGAGAGAGACTGATGGAGCCAGACCTCTGGAGCCGGAGAAGCCACATGGAGACCCCTGCCAGCACTGAGATCCACTCGATCCAATGCCACTCGATCCTTAAGACTTCCACCCACTGGCCTGTGATCTTCCTGCATTCCGCATCATTGTCTGTGTTTCTTGAGTCTCAAAAGGACTCTGTAGATTGGTATCAGACATATGGGCTAATATTAGACTTATAGACTTGATCTGGATTGGGCTGGGATTTTTTGTTTGTTTGTTTTTCTGCATCACTGCCCTAGTGGGAGTAGAAAGCCCAGCCTTGCTCCTTGAGAGCTGCTGCTGGATTTGAACCATCAACCCTGTGGACTTCAGTCTCACACACAACCACTGCACCACCAGGGCTCAGCGGGGATGTTTTCTTAATGTACTGTTGCTCTTGTATATATAGCTCTTATACTCATATGAGTGCCTATGAATTTGTTTGTCTAGTCTACCCAGACTAACATACCTCATATGCTTGTGAAAGTTGGATATTAAAGAAGAAAGACCGAAGAATTTAGGTGTACTTGAATTATGGTGAAGAATATTGAAAGTTCTGTGGGACTGCCAAAAGAACAAACAACCCTCTCTTGGAAGACGTACAGCCCGGACGTCCCTTAGGAGTAACGGCGGAAAGACTACACTTCATGTACTTTGGCCATGTAATCGTGAGAGACCAGTCCCTGGAGAGGACCTCTGGCTTGGTCAAAGAGATGGATGGACACACTGGCTACAATGAAATGTTTGATGTGAGTTTCTGTGGTCCAAACGTGTTGGGATGATTTATTTACGAACTCCTGTTACTTGGCTGCCTGAGGGTCAGGATGTGCTTTGACTCTGAAAGTCAGCTTGACTGATACTTGATATCTCATTCTGGCACCTGTGTGGCTTCTGTCAGATGCACTTTGTGCACAAGGTAAATGCACTTTGTGTTTGTAGCTGAGTAGGCTTTTGCTGGGAGTGATAGGCGCGGTGCGATTGTTGATGTCCTTATTTACCCTGTGCTTACTGTGCTTGTGAAACCGGAGTTATGTAGACCTCTGTGGAAGTTTACATGTTCACCTTGAAAAAAAAAGGGACCTGGGTCCTGTGTTCCATCGTGGAAAGGAAAATGACTCCAGCAGCTCCCCATCATAAATGAGCTGGGGTCCCTTTCATCGCCGTATTCACCATAATTGGTTTGTTTTCTGTTTTAAATTCTCGCTCCCTTGTTCCCTTGAAAACAAGCAGCACTCACACCTTCTCCAGGTGGGTGCTCTGGCGGTCAGTGGTCAGAGAGAGGGCGAGAACCCCCATGACGGCGAGTTAACCTTCCTGGGCAGGGTACTTGCCCAGCTTCCTGTCAACCAGCAGCTCGGCAAACTCATCGTCCTCGGACACGTGTTTGGCTGTCTGGACGAGTGTCTCATTATAGGTGAGTGCCGGTGCCAGGAGCTGCCTGCGCTGCTCGGGGGAGTGTTTATTGGGTGGGTAGGGGGCCCCTCTGACTGTTGGTGTCCTCTCTGCTCTCTCACCAGCGGCTGCCCTTTCTCTGAAGAACTTCTTTGCAATGCCATTCAGACAGCATCTTGATGGATACAGGTGACTGACATTCATGCTTAAAAATGACACTTCATTTTTGTGGTATCCAGTGACACGTGACTTCTTTCGTAGGAACAAAGTGAGTTTCTCCGGTGACAGCAAAAGTGACTGCATTGCTCTGGTTGAGGCATTCAAAGTAGGTTTTCAGTGATGCAGCTCCAGGGTGGGAGTGCCAGGAGAGCTAGTTAATTGATGTCTGGTCATAACCCTGTGGGGGCAGGGAGCGGGACTGCACTGCTGGTTTGTAGATGTCCAGCATGAATGCCTTGGCGTGGGGGAATCGAGCTTTATGAAGCCGATGGCAACCGTTGCTGTTTCAGTGTTCTGTGCTCCAGAGGGGTTGGGGGGATGCTTAGTTGTACCTGTATGTAGAAAGCACATTTAATTGGTGAGAGAGCCATGGCTGCCTTTTTAACCAGGGTTGTTGATGCTTAGACTTGGCAGGCCTGCAGGAGGAGTGGAGAACTACGGCACCCCAAGGTAAGCTTCTGCTCCTTGTCTGTCCCCACAGACCTCAGGTCTCAGCCAAGGCACCTGGCTACTGTCTGGGCAGCAGTGGGCTGATCCCTTGGCAGAGTGCCTCCTGCCTGGTCTCTGCTCTGTATGTGCTCCTGGGTGCCCCCAGCTGCAGTTGGGTGGGCTGTTTCCTTTCTGAGGCCCCGTGGGTCTGAGCGTCCGCCTCACTGGCTCCAAGTGCTTACTGCCTTGGCGGTGCTTGGTGGATGTGCCAGCTCAAAATTGAGACCTTGCCTCCTTTCCTCTGATACTGACATCCGAGTTTAAGACAGAAAAGAAGCTTCCCCCCGGGCCCTTACTTTCTTCCTGTCTGGTCAGGGTTTCATCCATAGTGTGACTTTGTGGGGATTATCCTTCCAAACTGATTGGGTTCAAAAGATTGTTGGAAAGTCTGTGTGTGGGGATTGCGAATGTCTGATGACTCTTGGCCAGGTTTCCCAAGGAGGCGATGTCTCGCCGCACCCACCCCCACCCCCACCCCCACCCCCACCCCACCACCGGTGTCATCTGTCCCGGTGCTGCACAAAGCCGGTAGGCTGCTGTGCTGGGGCCGTGGAAGACCTTGGGAGGGAAGGGCACTGTGTTCACTGGAGTAGAGTGAACTTTCGTGACACTTGCTGATGAGCTGGAGTCCAGGTATGCGCACTTGGGAGTGTAACTCAGCGGCGTTGTGATGTGTCTCAGCTGTAGTAACTGCAGACTTGGCTTCTGTGTGTTTAAAGGATGAACTTGACTGGGGACGGTTGCATTACATTCAAATCAAGAGAATCAGAGAGGTAAGTTATTATTTTTTTTTTTACTAAAACAGAGGTGAGGAATATCAGCCCTGTGGGTCCAGAATCCTCAGTCCTAGCTAGCCTCCCCCGCCTCCCCAAAGAGAAACAGTTCCAGCCATCACACTTGGGTGAGTTCATAAAATGGTGGACCAGGCTAACCCTCAGTGGCCCCGGCAGAAACAAGGTTCTCAGCTCTGGACTCACGGGTAGCTCTGGGGACCAGCAAGATGATAGTAAGCATGGCTCAGTTTGGGCTTATAGTTAGAGATGCAGGCTTTTCTGGAGCTGATTCCACCTTGTGTTTTTGCAGCAAATCTGGCCTGATTAGGCTCACTTTTGCAATGTGGCTGGATTCTGGCATTATCTGTGGAGCATTTGTATGCGTGAATAAAGTATGTTTATTGCTGGCGTGTGGCTAGCCAGGGCTGACCGTGGGCTGTGCTGCCTCACAGGATGTTTGGATGCCTGGGGCCAGGTGCTGAAGTAGCGGGCCGTGTGAGTTTGTCAGACTCCTGGCGAAGCACAGGCCCGTGCTCTTGGCTGGCTAGTGTTAACAGGAGACCCTCCAGCTTCTCGGGGAGCTTCAGACCCTGGTGGAGCCTCCCTGTAAACTCTCATCTCACTTGAGGGCCTGCTGTCTGGGGATCCTCAGAGGCCCTAAGCACAGCTCTCAGGAGTAAAGGGACCCTACTAGTCCAGTGCTTGGGCGGTACCTGGCTTTCCGTTGCTGATGATGCTTCCTGCTTTGATTTACACCATACTCCCGTCTGCTTTCCCACCTTCCTGAGAACTTGCTTTTGTGCTGATTCGGCAGTTTTACTGTGTGTGTATGGGGGTGGGGGGAGGGGGGATAAGGAATTTCGGGGAGGGTTCCAATGGATTCTGTTTTTCTCCAGGAACATGATTCACCCACTTCTTCTGCATTAGTTACTACATCCTAGACCCTGCTGAGGCCAATAGTTAACCTCCTGAATGAGGTTTCCAGTCTTCCTAGTTGGCAAAAGGACTTTGAGTCCTGACTTGTCTTGTGAGTGCAAGTCTGGCCCCAGCTGCTGGTTTGCAGGTGCAGGCCCCCAGTGTCCATGCGTCTAGGTTGTGGTCACAGTGCCTAGCAGCTCCAACTGACAGAAGAGGCCCCTAGAACAGTGCTTGGTCATTTGCAAGTAGAAAGGCATTTTTTGCTGTTCCTGGCCTCATGGGTAGTCTCTGGCTTCATGGCCTGGTAATGTCAGTGAAAGTGCTGCACCACATCCTCCGTTGGTTTCCAGAGAACTTGCCCATGGCTGCTGTTGCCGCTGGAGAAATGGAGGGGGCTGATGGGGGTTTGCACCACTCTCCCTGCTCCCCCATCCCATCCTCCTCCCACCTTGGGGCTCAGTGGCTTTGTCCTCCTACCACAGGTATGGTTTGTGTGACTTCATGCTTTTTACCTGGAGACCCTGTGGGGAGACATGATGTGTGAACACGTGGAGGCATGCCTGCTCATGTGCTTGTGTGGCCGATGTTCGAGGCTCAGTTGTCACCAAGTGTGCCTTTTCCCTTCAGAGGTCTCTCTCACTGCTGGTCTTTCAGCTTGTTTTTAGTCGCAGGGCAGTACATATTCCTGACAGAGGTTTGGGTAGCGTTTAAGGATGGGAGGGCACACCTGCAGTTTTCGGGGTGTGTGTGTGTGTGTGTGTGTGTGTGTGTGTGTGTGTGCTGTGTACAATGTTGGATCCTGGAAGGAGTCTTCTCTAATAGGGGATAGTTGGTGCACTGAGACTGAGACCCCTTTGATTGTGAGCTTCTCCCGGCCTGAATATCATGGGTCCTGAGCCACCAGAGTGTCTCCCATAGGTGGCTGAATTATATGAAGAGCTGAAGACTCGAATCTCGCAATTCAACATGTATGTGAATTCTCGAAAACCTGCCCTGGACCATGAGTACATCTACAAGCAGCGGTTCATCCTCCAGGTGTGTGTGGCTTCTTGGGGACCTCTCCTGGTCCTTTCTTCTCACCACATGCCAGATACCACAGAGATGGGTCGGGCCAGAGGGGTCACACTGTGTTTGAAGGTCAGGACGAGAGCTGGTCCTCATGACTCGGTGCCCATGTAACTGAGCGGGTGGTTCTAGATGCCATCTCATGACTGGGGAATTGTTTCTCTCGGGTGCCAGCGCTCCTGCTGCTTCAGAAAAACCCTTTAGCTGTCACTCATGAGAAACAGAAATGCTATCAGTAGAGTTGAATGTTTGTAGCTGCTCCCTTCCATGACAGCATTAATGAGTTCAGGTTTGTCGTGAGTAGTGCAGGGTCTGTGCAGGGCGTGCATTTAGAAAAGGCCAAAGTAAAGAAAATGGAAAATGATAAAGTGAAAGAAATGAACAGGAAATGTCAAGGGGCAGTTTGAGAAGACAAAGTAAATTATGACAAAACATTAAGAGAGCTGGAGTTAGGAAACGAGGGGAAGAATTCACTCAGCATTTCTCAAGATTAAAGAATTGGAGAAAACAAAGGTGTTTGACATGCACTGGATGTGTGTGTGGATTAGATAAGAGCTATATGAGTCCCTAATAAAATTATTTTTAAAAAAGAATTGAAGAGGAAAACTCAAGCCCTAGGTTCCAACGATGAAGATTTCTGTAGGTAAAACACTGAACAATACAGGGAGCATCAAGAGAAGCTGGATGGGGGTGCACAGAGCCGCAGAACCACACAGGAATCACTGCGCTTTACCGCAGGTAGCATATGATAGAGAACCAGTGGCATGGAGGAGGGATCCTAGGCTGCACTGAAGACAATAGTTGAAAACAAAGCTCCAGGTATTGACAGGATACCAATTGAAATGCCAGACAACCCAATGAAATACTAGAAATCACTTACTATGCCAGGAAATTTGCACAAGAGCTACCTACCCAAGGGCCTCGAAGATATCCATTATTTATGTCCATTCCAAACAAAGGTGAACCACCGCATTACTTGACCTTATCAAACGCATTACGAATAATAGCACATAAGAAAAAATGGTTGCAGCAGTACATTGACAGAGACCTGCCAGAAATTTAAGTCATGGAATGAGGAATATCATTTTGGATAATCAGATGGGTCTTGGTTGAAAACAGTAAGTGGCAGGAAGATGTTCACTTGTGTTTTCTGATTATGTAAATGTGTTCATCTGTGTGGATCATAACAAATTACGGATAACATGGATGATGGAAATTTTAGAAAACATGATTGTGTTCATGTGGAATCTATACATACACCAAGAGGCAATTTGAAACAGAACGGGACTGCTGTGTGATTTAAAATCAGGAATGCTGGGTGTCAGGCTTGTCTCTTGTTACCCTATTTATTAATCTGTATGCTGAGCACATCAGTTAGAGAAGCTGGACTGGATGAAGCGTGCAGCATTAGAATTGGAGGAAGACTCGTTAGCAGCCGGTGACATGAAGGTGAAGCAGCCGTGCTTGCTAAATCAAATTCAAGAGGACTGAGGCACGTGGTGCTGAGAACTAACGACTGCGACAGCAAGACTCCTACACTGAGATCAATAAACAGCCACCTGGTCAGCAGAAGGTTTCAGTTGTTAGGAATTTCATTTATTTGGATCTACAAGCAATGCCCTTTTAGGAGCAGCAGTCTAGGAATGAACATGAGGGGGTACCTCCCCCAAACCGAATGTGATGTGAGGGAGAGAGTGCATTTGGAGTTCGTTCCACCAGGTCAGACTGTTAATCAGGCTTTCTATGTAGAGCAGGGGTGCTCACACTTTTTTCAGCATGGGAGCTACTTATAAAATGGTCAAGTCAAAGTGATCAACCAACTACAACAATGCAAAACATGTATTTATTTATTACATTTATTCGTAAATGCATTAATAAGTCTTTATATGTGCAATGTATGTTTACGTACCTTGCATGACCTCTTGAGTCCATATTGCACAATACAACACCGTTAACTGTGTACATTTTTTATCTTTACCTGAGTTGACTCTAATGACTTGCTCTGAATGGAATGAGTGAGAAATGTGTAGTCCGGACAGTAGCTGCTGACAGCCAGCCTCAAGCACATGCGTGATCATCAGTAATCATCCATCATGGTGTAATGATACTTGGATTTAATGATTTTTTTGGTCTTTTTTGGGGAGGGGGCATCACTGCCCTCTGGTGGTCGTGGGAGCTACCCAGAGCTGCTCCTGAGAGCTGCCGCTGGATTTGTACCGCCAAGCCCGTGGACCGCAGTCCCACACTCAACCACTTAGGCCCCGGGGCTCAGCCCGGATGTCATGATCTTTCTGTGGGAAGAGGCTGACTCACATAAATCAGCAGAGCCGAACAATGCAGCCACGGAGGCAGCACATTTTCTCATGTTCGGGTGCTTTCTCTCTGTGAGTAAGTTCTAGGAACTGCTCATGTGCTCTGGACGTCAGCTGAATGTCGGCTTGTAGTGCCCTATGAAAGTGATAACGTTTTTGTCTTCTTACTTGATCCAGCTCCCCCACTCATTTTAAATACCCTTTTTTAAATCTAAGAGAAAAATACCACAGTCTAAAAATTAGGGATAACCTAGCTTGTCAGTTTTGCCATACTTAGTGCAGTTGTTTGCGCGTGTCTTTGACACCTAAGATGGCGTCTGATTGGCTGCGCTGTATATCAATCTAGTGAGGGGATTGATGATAGGCTTACTTCTGTTTTTTTAATGCCCTGTGATCTACTCACACTACATTTGCGATCGATGTATTGAGCACCCCTGATTTAGAGGTTCTTAAAAGATTGCATAACAATGTATACAACAAAAAAGACTTGATTTGTGGTACACAGATCTAGGGTCTGATTTTACCACCACAACAGTGCACCTGCTAATGCAGCCATCTCCGTGAGCCAGGTGTATTTGGTGTAATGAAGAGTACTTTGAAGGTGATAAGGTTGTTTTGTAAAAAATTTAAATACGTAACTTTGGAGTTAAAAAAGGGTTGTTGGGGTTTTTTTTGGTACTCCCTCGTATATTACTTTGGGCAGTTGTACAACGAAAGATCTCTTTAACATGTTAAAAAGCACAGGTATCCCTAAAGCCTAAGGTGATTGCCTGTAAGCATATGAAAGCTGGACAAGGAATAAGGAAGGCCAGAGAAGCATTGGTGCTTTGCACTGTGGTGTTCGCACAGAATATGGAGTACTCTGTGGACTACCAGAAGACAGAACAAACTCGTCCTGGAAGAAGTACAGCCAGAATGCTCCTTAGAAGTGAGGATGGCATGACTTTGTCTCTCTTACTCTGACCTACAAGGACCAATCCCTGAAGAAGGGCATCACGCTTGGTAAAGGAGAGGGGTCAGCACAAAAGAGGAAGACCCCACAGGAGGTGGACTGGCATAGTGGCTGCAACAGTGGGCTGAAATTCAGAGCAGCAGTTATGAGCAAGGCACAAGTTGGGTGGGCTTGGTTCTCTTGGGCCTAGGGTCCTTATCAATTTCCTGTCTTTATATGTTGGAACCTGCTTGACAGCATGTAACGTATAAAGCAGTACTATCCGCCACATGCCACAACCAAATCACCACCCTTAGCGATTTTCAAATACTTGCCCCCTCCCCCTCCCTAGACACCAAAGCTTAGTGCCCCACCTGGAACAGTTGAGTGGCTCCCTCTCCGGCCCCTGTAGCAGACTGTGAGTCAGTCTGCCACTGGTGCTGTGGGTCCGAGTGGGTCATGGAGTTTTAGAACAGTGCGGTTGGTTAGACCTTGAAAATGTGTCCCTTCTCCAGGTTGTATTGGCAGGTGCTTTCTATCCAAACTACTTTACTTTCGGGCAGCCCGATGAGGAAATGGCAGTGAGGGAGCTGTCTGGCAACGACCCAAAGACAACGGTTGTGGTAGGTGGAGTAGATGGGCATGTGGGGGGGGGGGTGGTCTCCTGAAGGGGCAGCTGGCCAATCCAGAACCTGTGTCCTGGTTTCTGTCATTGTCCTTAAGGGGAGTGAGGGTCTTGGCTTCTGTCACCCTGTGTGACCCTCGAGGTGAGCCTGCTTGTTCTGTGAGCACTTTGCTCCTATTTTGCCTTTAAAGGGAACCTTGCTCAGAACCGAAGCTTCTTTGAGCATGCATGCCCTGTTGAAGCGTTTGGGGCACTTTCCCATAAGTTTAAGGACATTTCTTTTTGTTTGTTTTTGGTTTTTTTGGGGCATCACTGCCCTCTGGTGGTGGGAGTAGGAGGCCCAGACTTTGCTCCGGTAGAGCCGCTGCTGGAATTGAACCTCCATCCCAGTGGGTTGCAGTCCCGCGCACAACCACTACGCCACCGGAGCTCAGCCTAAGGACATATCTTTAATTAACAACTTGATTTCACACCGGCTGACAGCTTTGAGCTGTGGCTCATACCTGTGATGCCCTGGCCCATGTGCCCAGCGGAACTGTGTGGGGAGTGTCTTGGCTACTTGGCACCTGAATGCAGATGTGAGGACCCTGGGGAGAGAGTGAGCAGCCTTCTCGCTGAGAGCTGGCCCTGCAGCTCCTGCTGTAGGAACGGTTGGAGTTATCAGCATAGTTATTTTAAGGTCAAGGGGAAAAGAAGCACACAGAAAGCCTGATTTTGCTGTATCGGACTCTTGAACTATTTAAGCAGGACCGGGTTAGCGTTTATTTAGCACCTGTGGAGGCTGGTGGCTCTGCTTGCTGTTGCCCTTGGACCATCAGGTGCTGTGGGCTCTAAGCGCATGTGGACAGTGTGCTGCTTAGTGGCCATGGTGGGCTTGTGTTGTCTTGCAGCTGAAGCACATCCCTCCCTATGGCTTCCTCTACTACAAGCAGCTACAGTCGCTTTTCCGGCAGTGCGGCCAGGTCAAGTCCATTGTGTTCGACGGGGCAAAGTGAGTACAGCCTGGGCATCGGTGTGAGTCACGTGACAGCCATCGCACTTGGGATGTCCAGGGAAGGAAGTCAGTTCTTGAAATGGATGTCCTGGCTTAGGTCTCCTGTGCCCCTTTGAGCAGTGTTCTTGTTGTCAGCACTTGGCGGTCATTCCTTCCGGCTAAGCGGCGTACGACAGCCTCTGAGCTCTGAGCACCACTGACCACATGCTGGGGCTGTGGAAGTCTGAGCTGCCTGGAGAGACTCTTTCTGGTTGCTCAGACATGCTTGTTCTGAAAGGTTCCCCGTGTTGATGACTCCACAGAGGGCACTCCCATCCCCAACCCACCCATCAACAGATGGCTCACATGAACATGTGGGGTGGCCTGGGTTGTCACTGTGTTTCCATTTCCCAGAAGGACAGGTTATCGCCAGAAATGACAATTTTCAATTTTAAGTGGATTTCTTAAGTTAAAAAATAAAAGTCCCAGTGTACTGTACATTTTTTTTTAATCAGGAAGTTCAATTTTATTTGGTGGGTACAAGTGTTGAGGCAGCACAGGGCTACCCAGGCCTTCATGAATGCAGGGCCCGCCACTTGTCCCAGGGGCCCCGGTTAGGCATGTACTTGACTCCACAGTCACCTGGGATGAGGCGCTTCTCAGCCACCATGTCCTCAAACTCATCGGCATTAAACTTGGTGAAGCCCCACTTCTTGGAGATGTGGATCTTCTGGTGCTCAGGGAACTTGAACTTGGCCCTGCATAAGGCCTCAATCACATGCTCCTTGTTTTAAAGCTTGTTGGGGATGGACATGAGAACCTGGCCTATGTGGACTCTAGCCACCATGCCTTGAGCTTTCCCAAAAGCACCTCACATCCCACTTTGGAGCCTAGTTTAGGGAGAGCACAAATTAGCCCAGCCCAAGGCATCAGAGAGCAGCCAAGAGTTGTTTGTCTCCAAGGTCCCTTAGGACAGCCTCTACAGGACAAAGAGACTGCATTCACTACCCAGGAGGCTGGCTGTTTGCACCCAGAGCACACCAACTCCCACAAGCAGGAGGCCGGTCGGCTTCATTGGCTACAAATGTAGTGTACATTTTTATTTAGCTTACAGAACTATGTAAAGCGAGTCAGTAGGCCCATTTTCTATGTCAATGCCCAGTTCAGTCACTTTGAACACACAGAGCCCATTTTCAGTTTGGATGAATTCCTCCCAACATTGCAAGGTTGCGGTTCTAAGATTAAGATACTAATTTTCTTGGTAAGCATGTGAGTGCCTCACAAGAGAAAAGTTAAAATCCTAGGAAGCAAAACTCTGCTAAATGTAAGCCTCTCAAATGAAACTCACTGCCATGGAGTGGGTTCTGAGGGTGGAACTGCCCCCGTGGGCTTTCTAGACGTTGACTCTTGGTAGGAGCAGGCCTCATCTCACTCCCACCGACCAGCAGCTGGTGGGTCTGAACTGCCTCCCTGTGGTTAGCAGGTGACCCCTGGGCCACACGGCTTATGCTGTCTGCTGTCTCAGAGTAGACTTAGAAATAACTCCAGGGCTCAGCGTAGTGGTGCAGAGGTTGGGCTCCAAATTACTTAGATGGAGCCGCTAACGTAAAGTGGGCCTTCTCCAGGCTTCCCACATTTCCTCCTCCTCACCTTTAAGCTGTAAGTTTTATTGTGAAAGATTACCGTAAGTTTTTAGAACAAATTTAGCTGATATTCAACCCACTTTATTTATCCTTTAATAGCAGAAGGGTTAAGCAATGGCAGTCTTTACTTGCAATCCTATATAATGTGTGTTAATTATATTTCAAATTGCTTTGCTTTGTCATGGAGAAAAAGAGCTCATGTGGACAGCTCCTAACCCATATGGTAGACCTGTAACATAAGATTGCTTTAATATGAGAATGCTGGTGATACTTGCACAGTCTCGAGCTCAAAAAGAATGATCACGTGGGTAGTCTTGACAGGCAAGAGCTATGATCTCCCATCCGTTGCTTGATCTTTTTCATATCCGGTCTGTGTTACTCTAGATTTTTGGCACATGGCTGGATAGTTGATGTACGATTTCTTCCTTGTAGGACTGCTCCACACAGAACTTGAAAATTTTTGCACTAAATATTGTCTTTCAGTTCCTTCTCAATATAACTCCTTGTTTCAAGTCTTTTTGTTCAATACACTGTTACCTGTTTTAGGTAACTATAGGAAACCAGCGTTCAGAGAAGAAACCGTAACCATGGTAATCAATAATAACTCCACCTTCTTTTTTATTTTCTAACTCATCAACTACTCTTATCTTCATCTAAAATGTGACAGCCACCCTCTTCATTAGCTAAATCACCCACATGAATGTATTTCAGTCCTGATTTTTTAAAAATCATTTTATTTGGGACTCATGCAGGTCCTTTATCACAGTCCATTATGTCAAGCACATTTGTCGCCCTCATCATTCTCAAAACATTTTCTTTCTACTTGACTCCTTTGTGTGAGCTCCTCATTTTCCTCCCTCCCTCTTCCAGCCTGCCTCCCCCATGAGCCCTTGATAATTGATAAGTTATTATTTTTTTCATGTCTTACACTGACCACTTTCTCCCTTCACCAACTTTTTCATTGTCCATCCTCCAGGGAGGGGCTTAGATGTAGGTCGTTGTGATTGATTTCCACTTTCCCCCCACCTTCCCCCTGCTCCTCCTGGTATCCCTACTCTCACTATTGGTCCTGAAGGGTTTATCTGTCCTGGATTCCCTGTGTTTCCAGCTCTGGTCTATACCAGTGTACATGCTCTAGCAGGATTTGTAAGGTAGGATTGGGGTCATGATAGAGGAAGCATTAAAGAACTAGAGGAAAGTTAATACGTTTCCTCAGTGCTATACTGCACCCTGACTGGCTTATCTCTCCCTTGTGACCCTTCTGTAAAGAGATGGCCCATTGGCTACAGATGGGCTTTGGTTCTCCACTCTGCATTTCCCCTCATTCACATCGATAGGATTTTTTGTTCTGGGTCTTTGATGCCTGATACCTGATCTCTTCGATACCTCATGATCACAGAGTGGTGTGTTTCTTCCATGTTGATTGTATTGCTTCTCAGCTAGATGGCTGCTTGTTTGTCTTCAAGCCTTTAAGACCTCGGATGCCAGGCACTTCAGCTCTGATCTTGACACAGGTTCTTTGCCCCACGTGCTTTTTCCAGCCCCTGCGGTGCCAGTGAGCAGGATGTTTGGCTGCAACATGATGGCTCTGAGCATCCCAACTCATGCCTCCCTGCATGACCGGGGACCCAACCCATTCCTCGTGTGTAGTGGGAATCTCCAGGTTTATGTGCTCTGGCCATAAGGATGGTTTTTCTCTGGCCCTGTGTCAGGGCTTGGTTCCGTGTCGGTCAGTCACCCTGGTGTTTCCATGATGACATCTCTCATGTTTCCAGCTTTTGCATTACAGTGTGTTACTATGTAGCTCATGGGGACATGGGCGGGGGAGTTACTGTGCCACATGCTGGAAGCTTTTCCCTGACCCCTCTGACATCATTGACATGCCCACATCCCCACTAACACTGTAAAGGCCCAACGGACTTAGACTTTACCTGAGAGGTTTGCTGCACAAGAGGTTGCCGGGTTTGTTCTGAATGTTTCTTCGCCCCCGGCCGGTGAGTTGCAGGTTGGAGAGCAGCAGTGAGCACAGCTGCTTCCATCTGGAGAACAGTGTATCTGCAGCTCTTTTGTCCATCGGTGCCCGACTGATACATGTCATTGCCCTTTAATTTGCGGACAGAGCCTTTCTGGAATTTTCTCGGAACCCAACGGAGAGGTTTAAGACTCTCCCTGCGGTGTACATGGCCATCAAGATGTCCCAGCTGAAGGTCTCCCTGGAGCTCAGTGTCCACGCTGCCGAGGAGATCGAGGGGAAGGTGCGAGGAGGGGCCATCTCCAAGCTCAGGAACACCAGGTATTGTCACACCGGCTCCTGCTTCCACTGTTCATGTGCCTCTGGAAAGAGTGTGTTCATCCTCCCATGGGCTCTGAGAGCTGAGTGCTGGCCGGTCACTGGGAGGCAGCCACTTCCCTCCTGGGTCACCTCCTTGGGTTTAGTGCTTTTCCTGCAGCAGACGGGAGCTGGGGTGGCGGTGGTGGTGTGTAAAGTCACTGACTGGGAGGTATGTGTGTGTACGTGCGTGTAAAGTCACTGACTGGACTGTTAGTTTCAGTGGCAGGGTTTCAGTCCACCGCCCTCTTCCCTCTGGTCGTGGTTCTCCAGATCTTCCTGGATCTGAAGCCTGTTTCTTGCAGGAGAGCAGGTGATCCTAGTTCTCAGCAGAGGATGGGCAGCTAGGAACACCTTCTCTGGAAGCCACCCTCCCCACCCCCCTTGACTGTGCCAGCAGGGTTCCTGGGGGTAGGTGCTCTTGCAGTGCCCTTGACTATGACCCTTCCTCTGGGACCAGCTGTCATCTTGGGCGCCTGTACTGCTGAGCCCACGCTCCCCAGCTGCACATGTAGGACATCCCATGTAGGCTCTGGGACATTTCTCTTGGTGTGGGAAGCTTGTGTCCCAGAGCGTTGCAGCACCTGGTCTGGTTTTTGGAGAGAGGCGGACTCGTCCCTGTAGTGCTGAAGCCAGCCTCAAAGTCCATGTGTGACTAGACATGTGGGAGCACACCTCAGACACTGTCGCCTCTCTGGAGAACACAGGTCTGGGAAACACAGGTCTGGGCCCACTTTTCAGACATGTACGGTTCTCTTACTGCCATCGGGTGACTGACCACAGGATTCCTCTCGCTCTGCTGATGCCAGTGGTGATCACTGGACAGGCAGCCCTGAGAGCTGACCAGGGAATGTCCTTCTGGAGGGTGTGTGCCACTGAGGGCGGCACCCCCAGGGTCCCCTCTCACCCCCATGTGTGCAGCTGTCTCCCAAGTCCTGGCTGCTAAGCCACCACACTGTCTTGTCTCAGTTGTTTGAGTAGGAATAGTGGACCCATCTGCAGGACTACTTTACATATGCAGACATTTAACAGCGGTTTCTCATTGTCTTTGAAAACAAAACCATGTTGTTAAACCAGGGTGAATGTGGACTTCCAGAAGCAGACCATGGACCCCATGCAGGTCTCATTTAATACACTGGAGAAGCCACGGTCGGTGACAGAGCTCATCCTGACTATTGATGTTACAGAGGTGAGTGAGGGCACTGGTGTCACAAACACATGCACACGCATGCACACACACAGACACTCCACCTTAAATCACGCACATGGGCACGTCCTCTTTCCCACACACAGCTTCTGCACCTTAGCATCCCAGGCAAAGTAGGTAAGCTTGACTCACAACACTGCTAACTTGGAATGTGACTGCAAGGGAAAACAAAACACAAGTTTTGGTTACAGAACCAGAGTCCACATTTCAAATGCCAGATCACTGAAAGCACTAATAATCCTTGTTAGCACTCAGGTGACCAAAGGGTTTTCATGGGCAACTTGATTTATGCCTGTGGATTCTGTTTTTCCCACAGAACTAGCACTGAAACCACTATTTGGGGCGAGGGTTTAGTTCTCTGAAAGATCTTCATGACTGTCCCTTTGCCTCCTGGTGACTTTGTGGCTGTATTCAAGGGAAGATGTGCGATCTGGATTCTTGGCAGATGGGAAAACTTGGGCGATGAGGGTAGCTATGGGTGGGCATCCCACTTCCCCATGGCTCAGTCCCTACAAGGCGGTGGTGTGCCCACTGGTGTGTGGCTGCTTCCAGCCTCCCTTCCACGCATCACAGGTGCCTCACCCTGGAGCCACTGGGCATGCCACCTTGGGTCAAACAAGACCAAAGGGTTTTTCTGTTGTCTGGCCTTTGGGGACCTTTACTGTTTGTAGCAAATGAGTCATGTTCCCGAGAGAGGGGTAGGCTGTCCAGCCTCTCACCTTAGCCACCGGGGAGTGCAACCCCTTTTCCTGACCCAGCACCTCAGGAGCCCCAAGGGCTGTGTGAGAGATAGGGAAGGTGTGACCATGATCCTGGACTTCCTCTCTGCCTCTCTCCTCCTCCTCCCCAGGTGGTTGAGGTGGGACACTTTTGGGGATATAGGGTTGATGAGAAGAGCCTGGAGCTTCTGAGAAAGCTCACCACCGAGATCAACCAGCTCCAGTTGGTGCCCTTGGCCATTCACCCCCACCCAGACCTGGTCTGCCTGGCGCCCTTTCTGGACATGGATCAAGAAAACTACTTCAGAGCACAGATCCTCTATGTCTCTGGGCAGCTGGCAGAGGTGAGCCGCTCAGGACTGGTCCCTGCAGGGCGGTTGGGAGAAGCTGAGCCTGAGGCGGTGTGCTGAGGGATGGAGTTGACTTCATTCCCGCAGGAGGTGGGCTTTGCCCTCGCTCCCATCTGACTCTGAAGACAGGCACTGGTGGGGCCGCTGCGGACGGCCGCATGGCCCATCTCACAGCCCTGGCCTGCCCGTCTGCAGGTGTTCTTTGTGGACTATGGCAACCGAGCACACGTGCACCTGGACCTTCTGATGGAGATCCCTTGCCAGTTTTTGGAACTTCCGTTTCAGGTGAGGCAGGGCAGCTCGGTGGTCACACAGACACATGCAGTGTTGACCTCTGCCTGTCCAGCTCCGTCACACTGGCCCTCCACAGATCTGAGGGAAAACCAAACCCAAGCTCACTGCCATGGAGTGACTCTGCATTCTTGAGGCTTTAAGTCTTTTTTGTGTGTGTGGGCATCACTGCTCCCTGGTGAGAGTAGGAGGGTCGGCCTTGCTCCTGGAGAGCTGCTGCTGGTTTTGAACCACCAGCCCTCTGGGTCGCAGTCCCACACTCAACCACTATGCCACCGGGGCTCAGCCCAAGGCTTTAAATCTTTATGGGAGAGGCCTCATCTTTCTTCCAAGGAGCAGCTCGTGAATTTGAACCACTAACCTTCTGCTTAGCTTTCAGTGTGTGGTCCACTACACCACGTGTGGGGGAGATTCAGACAGCAACACTGTCACGTTCCCCAGAACTGAGTAGTGCTTTCTCAGGCTGTTGCTGAGGTTTCTGGTTCCAGTGGGGGGCTGGGGTGCATAATCAGATCTATTATTTCTATTCCTGTGAAAGCAAAGGAAGGTCTCACTTTTCTGTCCTTCACAAAGATAAGCTCTGTTCCCTAGAAGTCTCTAGCACACAGCTGGTTTGTGTGGGGGCTTGTTGGGGCAATGGGTGGGGAGTTTGTGTCCAGAGGGTTTGGGGTGTTTGGGTCAGCCATGCGGTTCGGTGTGGTCCTGCAGGCGTTGGAGTTTAAGGTCTGTCAGATGCGGCCGTCGGCCCAGTGCCTGGTGTGTGGCGAGCGCTGGAGCTGCGGGGCCAGCCGGCGGTTCGCCTCGCTGGTGCATGGCTGCCCACTGCTCGTCAAGGTCTTCTCTGTGGTGCACAGTGTCCTGCACGTGGACGTGTGCCGCTTCTTGGGGGCCCAGGACACTGTCAACGTGCGGGACGTCCTCATCCAGGAGGGTTACGCCGAGCTCACCGAGGAGTCCTATGAGTCCAAGGTATGCGTCTGGGCGGCTCCCTGAGGCCCGTGAAGGTGGCTGAGCCAAGGCTCTTGGTGGATTTTTTTTTTTATAAGAACAGATCCCAGGGTCCACCTTCCTCCCTGGAAGTATTAAGTATGTGTTTGTCTCAATCAGTTCAAATATTTTAAAATGTAGCTCAACTCTTTTCTTTCAAAACCCGTTGCAGAGCCGAATGTTTTGGGGCGGCCCCTGTGGGGTGGGTTGCCTCTCCTGGGCCTGGAAGCACAGCAGGTTTGGGATACGCTGCTCAGCCCAACCCAGCCGAGGCATCTCTTTGGTCCTCAACCTGTGGATCATAACCCCTTTGGGAGTCCAACGACCCTTCACGGGGGTCGCCTGAGTAATAACAGTAGCAAAATGAACTGTATGAAAGGGTTGTGGCCTTAGGAAGGTGGAGAACCGCTGGCTGCAGTGAGCATCTGCCTGTGGCTTGGGAGTGGCCTCACCACCCCGTGTTCCTGTCCCTGTCTCAGGCAGTCCCTTGGGTTCCCTGCAGCTGAGGTCCCTTTGATTTGTGCTGTTTATCGTTTTACATCCAGTCAGTGTACATTTCTAGGGTGGAAGCAAAATGCCTGTTTGTGGGAAATGAGCACACTTTCAAAGGACATTTCATAGGCAGCCTTGCTCCCTAACCTCTCCGCCACTGTGGGGACCGGCGCTTACCGACCCAGCCTGACAGGGCTGCTGCGCCCCGGGGTGAAGGGGGCCGCTTGGCTGCCCTAGAGAGCCAAATCCTGCATCTGCTCTGCTCCACAATAGCCTGGGATGGTCACACCCCAACGTGAGCACTGCACCCTGTTTGACCATGCTCACTGCTGCATGCCGCTCTGTCTGCCATGCGCAAAGACAAAGAACTGAGTGCCTTCCCGTGTGCTGGAGTCTAAACGTAACCTCCCCCTTCAGGACATGGTGACCTCTTCATTCTGTGTCTGTGAGATCTGATGATTGGACTGGAGTAACGTGCTTTTCATGCGCGTGTTCTGTTTTTAATAAGACTGGTCTTACTCCACCCAGCAAAGCCATGAAGTCCTCAAAGGCCTCTTTTCCACATCGGTGGGGAGCAGCACTGGGGGCGCCATGGCTGTGCCCTCCCCCGGGAAAGACGACGAGAAGTGTCTGCTCCGGGTCCTGCTGGAGAGCTTCTCCTCCAACAAGCTGGGCCCTCCAAACTGCAAGGTGAGGTGGGCGGGACACCCTTTCCATTAGAAAAAAATCATAATTTATTAATCGGGAATTAAACACACGCATCAGTCCACAGTTCAGTCATGTCAAACAGTATTGTATAATTGATACCACAGTTTCCAAACATTCCTTTTCTTCCTGGGCGCCTTGACATCACTCTTTTTAAACTGAATGGTATCTGTTCTCTGTCATCAGAAGACACAAACCGGGTTTAGGGCAGAACCAGCTTCCATCGTGGTTTGTAGGATACCCCTTCCTCCACAGACACACATAGACAGACAGACAGACACACACACACACACACACGACATGCACTTGTCTGTTGGTGGGGGGCCTCCCTCAGAGAGCCAGGCCACTCCGACTCCTCTTCCTGGCCAGCCCCTCAATGGGCAGGGTAGAGTTATGAGGTCTTGGAACCTAGACACGTGCTGGGCCTGGGGCAGCTTCACCTCGCTCCCTGTGTTGGAAGATGAGGATGGGGCAAGGCTATCACCCTGCTTCTCAGTTTCAAGGGCATCCCCTTTGACCCCCTACACCCACCCGTCCTGCTTAACAAAGTAAGACCTTGACTGCGTTATCTGGCAGTGCATCCTTTTATGGGGCTAAGTATCAAACCTGTCATTGACTGGATTCTGGCTCAAGGAGCACCCCTGCTGCCCCAGTAATGTGGGACTGCCCTGTGGGTTCCTGAGGCTGTAACTCCTGACTGGAACAGGCAGCCTCAACTTTCTCCCATCCAGGAGCTGATGGGCTTGAAACACCACTAGCCCGTGTCAGAGCCCAAGAGGCGACACGTGTACCACTAGGTCTGTTCTGCCCCAGCATTTTCCTAGATGTGCATGTTGAGAAATGTCAGTGACACCCTCACTGGGGGAAGCAGTTACATCCTAGAAAAACCTTTAAGGTACTTTTTTTCCACTAAATCTTGAAGATGCGTAGTTTCTTTTTCAAAAATATATGTTAAATGTCCTCTTGCTTGTGGTAATCCTTGGCCTGTGTTGTGTCTTTAGGCGATACTCCATGGGCCTTTCAACCCCTATGAACTGAAGTGCCACAGTCTGACCAGAATATCCAAGTTCAGGTATGGTTAACTGGTGCTCCCCACAGCTTCCTCTCTGCTCCTCCCTTTCCAGAGCTCACCAGAGACTCACGTTTGCATCTGCTGGTAACGAGCTGTCTCTCTTCCTCCCTGCACGACTCCAGAGCAGCAGTGTTCTCTCTCTCAGAGGGCGGGTGGTTCTGTAGGAGACATCTGATGTCTCTCATCAGACTTCATCTCCTGTGTCTTGTTATAGTTTCTCTTTCGTCAGTCTGTGCGCCCTGCTCTGTGCTGGGAGACTAACAGTCAGGACACAGTGTCTGAACAGGAAGGGCAGGTCCAGAGTGGAGCTTGGGGGTGGGGTGCAGGGCAAACTCCAGGTCTCTGTGGGGGCCCTGAGTGAAGAGGAGTGGGTGGGCAGACACACGGCTCCAGGCTGCTGGTGGCCGCACTTGTGTGTTACGGCATCTTCACCGTGGGCTGGGCCTCCTGAGTTGCTCTGCGGTGTCCTGACAGGTCTTCCTTCCAGGGCTGTGTGGATCGAGAAGGAGAGCATCAACTCTGTCATCATCAGCGACGCCCCTGAAGACCTCCACCAGAGGATGCTGGTGGCAGCGTCCCTCTCTGTCAATGCCACCGGTAACTCACCTGCTGGCTTCTGTCATCTGACTAGTGTGACCACACCTGCAGGGGACTTTCTGTGTGTCCTGGTGATGCCAGTTTAAGAGACTGAGTACAGCACTGGGCAGGAGGGCACCTCTGCACGGCTGCGGACCTGGGTTTCTTCCTGACCTGGCCCTGTTAGCAGGGTTAGCAGGTTGGGGCAGATGCTCGAGCGTTAGTCAGGTGTCACCTGGGAGAGACAGGAGTTGGGTGGGACTCTGATGCTGTTGTCCTCCTGGCAGGGTCCACCATGCTGCTGAGAGAAACCTCGCTGATGCCCCATATCCCGGGCCTGCCAGCCCTTCTCAGCATGCTGTTCGCACCAGTGATGGAGCTGAGGTGGGTGAGGTGGCACCACTGTGTGCAGGCGCTTTGGGTGTGAGCACCCACAATAGAGCTGGACACTCCCCCTTCATCTGCATGTGTGACGACGGCGCATGGACGGCAGTGGAGTGTTCCCTGTGCAGCCTCGCTGCTTGAACTTCGGTCTTTATGCTGTGCTTACATGGGGTCTGACATGAGCATGGCCCCGCTGCTGCCTCTTGGGGGCTCCCATGCAGAGAAGGCAGGACAGGTGTATGGCGGTGGTTGTGTTGTCGCTGCTGTGAGTGTGAGTGGAGTTTGCTGGCACCATCAGCAGTGCACCCTGCCCTTCGCTCATTAGTGCACAAGGGGTATTTTGCAGTGGACTGAGATCAAATGGTAATTTTCCTCAGAGAGTTTTTTTAAGTGCTTTTTAAAAAAAAATTTTTATTGGGGGTGCGTACATCTCATCACAAGCCATACATATATCCATTGTGTTAAGCACTTTGGACATTTGTTGCCATCATCATTCTCAAAACATTTTCTTTCTACTTGAGCCCTTGGTATCACTTCATTTTCCCCCCACCCGCCCTCGCTCATGAACCATCTATAATTTTTTAAATTGTTGTTTTTTTTTCATGTCTTAACATTGACTGATCTCCCCCTTCGTGAGCTCTTCTGCTATCCGTCCCCCTGGTTGAGGGTTATATGTAGATTATTGTGATCAGGTTCCCCTTTCTCCCCCACCTTACCCTTACTACCCTCCTGGTATAGCTATTCTCATTATTGGTCCTGAGGGGCTGGTGCTTTATTTTATTGTTTGGTTGTTGAAAATGTGCATGGCAAGGCCGACCTCAGTTGTACAGTATCCTCATGTGTACTCATCAGTGGTGTACAGCCTGTCTGTTCCCTTTCCCTCTTGTCCTCCCCAACCTAAACCCACTGCCCCTCAGGTGTCTACGGTCCCCTTGGTCAGTTGAATCCAGGGTGCTCTCCTTGCACAGAGCAGTACATTCAGGACAGAACAGCAGCTCAGTAGGCTAACACACTTATTTGGACCTAAGAAGACATTGGGAAATGCTCTTGGTTTCAGGTTTTGTTTGTGTGTGTGTGTGTGTGTGTGTGTGTGTGTGATCACTGCGCTGGTGGGACTAGGAAGCCCAGCCTTGTTCCTGGAGAGCTGCTGCTGGATTTGAACCGTCAACCCTGCGGGCCCCAGTCCCGCGCACAGCTACTACGCCACCAGGGCTCAGCAGGTTTCAGGTTTAATGATGATCTCCAGGTCATAGTTTTGGAGTTCATGCAGTGTTAGTGGCCCTAGGATGTGCAGGTTCCATGAGATTTTAAAATTCTGTTCTGTGTTATTCTCCCTTTGGATCAGGATTCAGCTCTGGTTTCTGTGTTGGTCATCAGGTATGCCACCTGGTTCCAGAGATGTTCACCCCCCCCCCACCCCACCCCACACACCCCTCCCCTTCTGGGATTCCATGAAGCACCTGGCAGCAATGTGAGCAGTTTCTGGAAATGCCCTGCTCTCTGGAACCACCACATGGGGGCGCTCACCTCAACAGTCAGCCCAGAGGAATGTGCATTGTGTGTGAAGCTCTGGCCTGGCCTTTGAGAAAGAATGGGATCCATTCCTTGGGGCCATAGGGGACTGGGAAGGACAGAAGTGACTGGCACACACCAAAGTCAAGGCCTTGATGTGCCTCAGCAGCCTGGGGTGAGACGTTCCTTTTTTCTACCCTGTTGTGGTAGTTACATAATCTGGTGTCCGTTTAAGAATTAAAGAGTATAGGGATGGAGTTTAGACTGTCAATCAAGATATAGCTCAGGAGGCTTCTCTGTGGGCGTGGCCTTCCCCTAAGGATTCTGGGAATTCTTGGATTTCCTTCTTGGAAGTCAAGAGAGACTCTTCTGTCTCTCTCTGTCTCTGTCTCTTGACTTGCTTCCTGGGAGACTTTGCAGCTGACAAGACACATGGAACTGCGCTAGTGCCCTGAGCTGGAGAAGCCACATGGGCCTACCCTGATGCAACCAGACCTCTGATGCTAGAGAAGCCACGTAGAGACCCCTGCCAGCGCTGAGATGCTCACACCACCACTGGATCCCAAAGACTTCCAACCCACTGGTCTATAATCTTCCTGCATTCAGCGTCATTGCATGTGTTGTGTGAGTCTGAAGAGGACTTTATAAATTGGCATTAGACATATGAGCAAATGTTAGACTTATGGACTTGATCTGGACCTGCTCTTGTATACAAAGCTTTTTTTTATATACATACGAGTGTCTATGAATTTGTTTCTCTAGTCTACCTGGGCAAACACACCCTTCTTGTCAGTGGATGGCCAAGAGTTGGAAGGGCATGGTTGAAACACTTGCTTTTGAAATTCAAGGACACTCTGAAAGCAGAGCATACCTTAGAAATAGGGCTGTGTTTTATTGACTATTCAAAGGCATTCGACTGTGTGGATGAAGATTCCAGAACAGTTCATTGTGCTCATGCAGAACCTGTACACGTTCAAAAGGCAGTAATGTGAACAGAACAAGGGAATACCCACTCACTCACTGCCATCAAGTCAATTCCAAAGAAGGAATAGTGGCCCTAGAGGACAGGATAGATCTGCCACCTGTGGCTTTTTCTGAGACTAGCACTTCGGGGGAGTAGAAAGCAGCTGGCGCTTTTGAACTGCTGACCTTGGGTTTTCACCCCAACACATAACTATTATGCCACCAGGCTCCTTAAGGGAATGTTGAATGATTTGACATCCACAGAGATATGTGTCCAGGTTGTGGACATGATGTCACACTTGTTCAATGTGTATGCTGAGCAAATAAACAGAGAAATGACTATATGAAGAAGAATGCAATATCAGGATTGGAGATGACACAACCTTGCTTGCTGACAGCATGGAGGATTTGGGGCATTTGCTGATGAAGATGAAGATGGCAGCCTTCACTATGGCTTATGAGTCAGTGTAAGAGAAATAAGACTCAGAACTGGACCCATCGGTCACAAGATGATAAAAAGAGAAAAGATTGACGTTGTCAGGGATTTTGTCTTCCTTGGATCAATCAGCGGTCATGGAAGCAGAAATCAAGACATCAAATGGCACATTGCACTGGGTCAGTGTGCTCTACAAACTCTCTTTAGAGTATTGAAAAGCAAAGGTCACTTTGAAGACTAAGGTGTGAAGACTAAGGTTTGTGTTCTCATTATCGTGTTCTCACACATAGATGTGTGCGCATGTTCTTTCTTTAAACAACCCTGGGAAATGGCTAAAAAAGAACTAACTGGGAATGGTGTAAAGCAATGACAGTTCCTTTTGGGGCATCAGGGCTGCGCCTTCAAGGCTTCCAAGCACGGCAGGAAACTAGCTGGACCCTGTGGGTGGTGGGATCCTGGGTGCTCTGCAGAGATAGGAGCCTCCCTGAGTGACTGAACGAGTCCCCAGCAGCTACTGTGGTCCATGTGGGGAAGGCAGCGGGCAGAAAGTTAGGCCAGGAGGTGCCTAATGCTTGCTTGTGGCAGCTGGGAGTGGGCTGGTGGGCCACAGCAGGGCCACTGGAGAACTTTGAGAGGCACACGTGTGGGAGTTGCTGGGAAGGGGTCAGTGTTTGGTAAACTTGCAAAGCTGTATGTCATTGATTTGTGCCGTTCTTTTTTTTTGGGGGGGGGGGGGGGGGCGTGGTGGTGGGACGCACATCTTGTAGGCTTTTACAAGGTGCCAGACTGGTTTCACAAGTTATAAATATGTGTACAGCCTTTTCTTTAGAAACCTCACTAATGAGAATTTAAACCATGGAAGGAATTCAAAGTTATGTGATCAGATTTGTTCTCCCCATCCCCCACAGCAGTGAGGGGTGGACTGTAAATGGGCAGGGGCTGGGGCCTCAGGCCCCAGAACTCCTCTTTAGCCTCCTCATCCGTCTGACACACACACCCTCTCTACTCTGCTGGATGGGAGGATGTGTTACAGTGACCACATTGAGCTCCCAGTCTGTGCTCACAATTGTGGGGCTTGTTAGGGGATAAGGAACAGGTTCAGGATACTGTTCTTCAATCAGGACAGTTTTCCAGCTGTGCTGAGGCAGGCTTCTTAGCCCCTTGGACCAGTTTAGCTTCTCTACCTTGTTCCAGAGCACACCGTGAAGTGCCCCGATATTCTTTCTCCACTCAGCTCTTTAACGCTGTGGACAAGTGTCCGGCGGCACCCCTCAGCCAGCCAGCCTCCCACTTGAAGGTGCTCAGCTTGCTTACTCCTTGAGCCAGGGAGGCTCCTGCATCACCTTGTGCTCATGTCCTGCATCTGCTGCCTGTATTTCTGCAGCCTAGCACCATGCCCAACACCACAGCTATCTGCTACTTGTTTCCTGTGTCTGAGGGGACCCCAAGCCCAAAGGGTACTCTCCACTCCGGTCCCTCCTTGATGGGAGTGCATTCTCCCCTTGGGGGTGGCTCCTTCCCAGCCTTGTGGGATGACAAAACAAAACTCTTCGTGAAGACTCCATGTTCTCATTGCTGCATTGCCCATACCTCACCTTGCACCTTGAGCCTTATTAGTTCCAAGCTATCTTAGACTCCTTGGTGGGCCACAGGCACCATCGCTGCGGAGTCCTACCCTGATCGATGTCTGGTGGGTGTACAAAACCATGGTGAGAGAAGCCACAAAAAGTGAGCGGTCACACTGCAGAGCTCCAAATATCGGATCGACTTTTAAATGGCCCTCCTGGCAGCTCTTTCATTAGCCAGCTCCTTTAAGATAGGAGCAGCTGCTCAACCATTCCTCAGTACTAATTCTCACACATTCCCTTTAGGGTGGATCGGGACGGAAAATGCTACACTGGAGTCCTCTGTGGTTTGGGGTGGAACCCAAGCACAGGCACCCCCATCCTGCCGGAGCATGATATTGAGTTAGCCTTCGACGTCCAGTTCAAGGTGGAAGATATCATGGAGGTAATGGTGATGTGCTTCATGCAGTGCCCAGTGCGCGCCTGTTGGCCACACGCTCGGGACCGTGCGCTGTGCAGTGCTAGCCCCGAACATCTGGGGCTGCCACATGCAGCAGGGGAGGAAAGAAGCAGGATCGGCCCTGCACTGATTCCCATGAGGTAGGGTCACACGTACCCCTGCTTTCCACGGGTTCACCATTTCTGATACCAGGTGCCCCCCCCCCCTTCCCTGCTGAACTCTGCTTGGTGGGTCGGGGTTGGTTTGCTAACTGCTTCTAGTGATCGTACACAGACCATAGGACACTTAAGCAAGCAGTATGTTAGGAAAGTCACAAGCTCTTAACTCAGGAGTGAATAGAAGATAGAAGATTGACTCTCAACCAAGAGGCTCCTCCACTCCTCCTGAGCCCTGTCTGCAGACAGAGCCTGCTCCAGGCCTTTGTCCCACTTGGACAGTGTTCCAGCTCTCTAGTTCCTTAAACATGCCTTCTGCTGAAGCCACCGTCTGGTTCTGTGGCTGGTAGCGCCCTGCAGTCGCCTCACTCCATGAGCCAGCAGGCAGCACCGGCGGCATCTGCCCGGTCTGCAGTGATCACTGCTAGTGCTGCCTTCGTCACTTCTCTGCCAGGGCTGCCGCCAGTGCTGCTGTCCTGTGCGATCTCTCCGGTGTTCAGGTCTCTCACCTCCCTCCTCCACCCCGCCCCCTGGAAGTTCTCAGTGTGGGACTTCAGGCTGAGGAGTGTCAATGGTAGTGACGCGCTCCTCATCCTCTGTGCAGTTGGCCCTTATGTTAGATTTCAAGAGATGGCCCTCCCAGTCAGACCGTGAACTGGCCAATCCTCAGAGTAGACCATAGTCCCTAAGTTTGTATACTACTTGACCAATTTCCAGCAGGTCAGCAATGCAGAAAAGCCCTGCAGAAAAGCCCACACAGGCTGCCCAGTGCATTGCAGATGGGGTGCCCTTTTGTCAATGTGTCTGCTGCCCAGAGGCCCCTTTGCTGTCCTGCCCCACTGCTTCCCTGAGCTGAAGCTTTCCTTGGGAGAACAGCACTCTGAATTGCCCCATTGGGCCTCTCCTGGCACACTAGGTTTTTCAGAGTCATTTGAACTGAAAACGAGGCTGCGGGTCTGTACCCAGGGCACACTTGGTACAAATCAAGGCCAACTGGACATCTTGGCTGGTTCATTGGGAAGTGGGGACTCAAGTCCTGCCACATCGCCGTTCTTCCCAGGCACAGGTGTGCTTGTGTGAGGGTGCAAGCCCAGTCCTGTCCAAGAAACTCCCATAGTAGTGCAACAAGGAAGCAGACATCTAGTGAGAGAAATATTGGATTTGCACCTCACGTTCTTGCTTTTGTTGTTTTAGCCTTTCATGTTTATTGCATTCACAAAGTAAATAGGAAGTTCGTCTTGCACCACAGATAGTGAAAGAGTCCCTGCTCTGGTGCAATTCAGCCAGGGAGGTTCACATCACTCCTAGAAGCCACAGCGTGAGGGGGTGAGGCAGGGCATGCTGACCCTTGATCTTATCTCCAGGGGCACTGCTGGGAAGCAGTTTCTACATAGGAGTTTGCTAACTGTGAGCGGCCCTATCAAGTGAGGGCATCTAAGGGCTTCTACTCTATAGACACAGATGCAAAAGGTCACAGGGAAGAAAATCTACTCTGCTCGGGCTTGACAGTGAGTTTTGAGATAAAGGCGCCAGAAGGATGATCCAGAAAAGAAAACATGAATAAGCTCGACTTCATTAAAATGAAGAACTTTTCCTCTGCAAAAGTCTCTATTGAGAGGGAAAAGAGACGAGCTACAGATTATGAGAAAACATTTGCAAATCATGCATCTGATAAAGAACTTGTATAAAAGAGGATTACTCCCACCCTTAATGGAAAAAAGCCCCACTGGGCAGAGCTTTTGCAGTACATAATTTTCCCACTAGGTGAGCATTGAGCAACTCACTCTGAATTTGTGCAAACAGGGGCATCACTTGTGAAAGTTCTCTTTGGCCACAGTGAATTTTTTTTGTAAAAGCTGTTTGCTTGAATCTCTTTTTTTTGGGGTTGGCTGATTTAAGAGAACAGTATGTGTCTGTGAATTTTGCTTCCTGCTCAGAAAAAAATACCGCAGAAACTGTTGTGATGTTGAACACGGCTTACAATGACAGCACTATGGGGAAAAATTCAAGGGTATGAGTGGTTTTCTTGTTTCAAAAAAGGTGAAATGTTTGATGACAAACTCATTCTGGATGTCCATCAACTCCCCAAATTGATGAAAATGTCCAAAAAATTTATGTACTTGTTCTCAAAGACCATTTCGAGACCATTGAATAAATGGGGAAGTTATCTGGACTATCTTGGAGCTTGAATTGATTCAGTGAAATTTCACAGAAGATTTGGGAATGAGAAAGCTTGCTTTGAAATGTGTGCCTTGGGTTCTGACTGACCAGCAAAAAACATGTCAAGTGGAAAGATGCTATGCTTTGAAAGACCAGCTCCAAAGTGACCCAGACTTTTTTCCCAGGGTCATTACTGGGGAGGAAACATGGTGCTATTCTGAAGATGCCCAAACCAAACATTAATCACACCTGTGCAAGACACCATCATCACCTCCCCTAGAAAAAAGCTCGTCAAGTGAAATTACAGACCAAGATGATGCTCATTTGTGTTTTTGATGAGGTAGATAGTGCATTTGGAGTTTGTTCTACCAGGTCAGACTGTTAATCTGTCTGCTTATAGATTCTGAAAAGATTGTGTAATAGTGTGTGACAAAAAAGGCCTGATTTGTGGCAGATTAGGGACTGGTTTTGCCATCACAGCAAAACACCTACTCACACAGCCATCTGAGTTTGCAAGTTTGGGGGCAAAAAACAGCATCCTCTCTTGCCTCACAAACCGTACTCACCTGACCTCGCTCTGTGCAATTTCTTTTTGTTTTCACAAACGAAGAGCGACATGAAGGGACAGTACAGTGACTCGATGATGTAGAAGACATAAAGAATCAAAATGAGGAAAGTGCTGTCAGCCATCCAAACAGATGAGTTTGAAAAATGTTTCCAAAAAAAGAAAAATGTTTCCAAGAATGGAATCACAAATTTGACAAATGTCAGTATAATGGATAGTATTTTGATGGTGATAGGGTTGTTGTTTTTTTAAAAAAAAATTATATACAGAGTGTTGAAAAAAATCCAGGTTTTGGGGGGTACCCCCGCATATATAATTTTCATATGTGATGAATTCTTAAAGCTCAGTAATAAGGGTAAAAATCAAAATAGGCATGGTATAACACATGAAAACACCCTCAACGTCATATACCATTAGGGAAAGTGGATCAGAAAGCAGCCGGATACCATTGCTATTCTTTTGTTGGGTGTCCTTGAATCAGTTACAGCTTTCGGCGACCCTCTTGACGCCCTGGTCTGCGCTCTCTCCTGGACAGTTCTCCTTTTCACTGATGGCCCTCTGCTTCTCAGGAGCAGTCTGGCTGGACTTCTAGGGAAGGTGTATTCTTCTGGTAGTCCAGATCCTCTCTGACACCACAGTTCCAATGTGCCAACTCTTACTCATTGTTCAGCTTTGATTTGCATAGGAGGAGATTCCAAATATCTTGACTTGTGTCAGACACACCGTCATCCTCAAAGTGCCATCCTTGCTCTTCCACACTTTAGGAGGCTTCATGCAGCAGAGGTGTTTAATGCGGCCTGTCTTGTGATCTCGTGAGCTTTGAGCGCCGGATGTCTTCAGCAAGCCTGCTTGTACAGTCATCTCTAACCCTGATGTCACAGTCTTATTGGGTAGTCCAGCCCCTTGGGTTCTCTGTCCATCAGACCGATGGACTAAGTATGGTAAAAAGATTAAACCCCGGTGCACACCTTTCCTGATTTTAAACCTCACAGGAGCCCCTTAACTGGTTCCAAAGACTGTCTCCTGGCCCAGGTTCTACATGCACACAATAAAGTGTTCTCTAGTTGTAATTTTTTGCAATGTTATTAATATGTTGTTATGATCTGCATAATTGAAAGACTTTGCATAGTCAAACACAAGTGAACAGCCTTCTTATTCTTCTGCCTTCAGCCAGGATCCATGTGATATCAATAGTGATAATCCTCCTGTTATAGTCTCTTCAGAATTTGATTTTGTCTGTCTAGCAGCTCCCTGTTGATGTACCGCTGCAACCATTTCTGACATCTTCACAGTTCACTTGCCTGTGAGATCTATGAGATTGTTCACTTGTCTCTACCTTCTGTCAGTCACCTTCCTTTGGAATGGGCACAAATAGAAACATCTTCTAGTTGGTTTCCTGGGTAGCTGGGAATTTTTTGGCATAGATGAAGGAGTGCTGAGACCTTTCTGTTGGTGTCCCAGCAATTCCTAGAGCCTTGTTATGGACCAGTGCCTTCAGGGCTGCCTAGAACTCTTCCTTCAATACCTCTTGTTCTTAAAATTGCTCCCTCCTAAAATGGCTGAATGTCAGCTAGTTCATTTTGATACAGTGACTGTGTATGTTTTCATCTCTTATCATGTGTTCTGCATTCAGTGTTTTGCCCGAGGAGTCACTCAGTGTTTTAGCTTGAGGCTTGAATTGTTCCTTTAGTACTTTCACCTTTTGAAATGCTGTGTGCACTCTTTATAACTCCAGGTCGTTGCACATGTCATTATAGTGCTTTATCTTCTTTCGCTGTCCTTTGAAATTTTTTTTTGTTCAGCGATTCTATTTCCTTATTTCTTCCATTTGCATTAGGCCCTGAACATCTAAGAACAAGTTTTAGAGTCTCTCCTGCATCCACTTTGACCTTTCCTTCCTGTCTTTTAAATGAAGTTTTGTCGCCTAACTGTATGATGTCTTTGATGCCATTCTCAACTCATCACGTCTTCAGGGAGTCAGACCTGTACGTGAGACGGCCTCAACATTCACGTGGAAGATACTCGGGGTTGTATTTTGACTCTGGGAACTTGTTTTTAGTTTGGCCAGCTCCAACCTGAACTTCTGAGCACTTCATGACCTCTTCCACAGTCAGCCCTGCTGAGGCCGAGCTTATTGAGTGTCTCCATGATGGCTCTCCACCAACCACAGTCACATCACTGACACTGAGTTGATTCTCACTCACAACCACTCTCTGGGACAGAGTAGAACTGCCCCTTGTGTGCTTCTGAGACTGTTTATGGGACGAGGAAGCCTCATCTTTCTCCTTTAGCGCAGGTGGTGGTTTCAAACTGCCGACTTTAGGGAGAGAGTCCAATTTCACAACCACTGTGCCACCAGAGCACCTCGTTCCTCACTGATAGTCACTGATTTCTGTGCATTCCATCTGGTGAAGTCCATGTATTTATACTGTTGCAAACAGGGCATTTGCAATGAATAAGGAAGTCTCTTGCAAAATTCTACCCTGTGCTCTCCAGCTTCCTTTCTGCCACCAAGGTCATATTTTTCAACTGCAGATCTTTTCTGTTTTGTCCCAGTTTTGCTTTCAAATCACCAGTAATCATCAATGCTTCCTAATGGTATGTTTGATTCATTTCAAACCGAATAAGTTGGTAGAATTCTTCAGTTTTCTTCATCACTAGCTTTAGTGCTTGCTGTGTGAATTTTAATAATAACTATATTAGCTGATCTTAGTTGTACATCCATGGATACATACTATACTATCACATGCAGCAGTATACTTCAAGATGGATCATAGAGTGTTAGTTTGACAATGGATGTGATGCTGTTCCTCCAGAATTCTCCATTCTTGGCAAATCAGCCAGGAGCCCTGCGGGGGGTGGGGAGGGGGGGAGTAGTCGTTCATCGTTGTGCTTCAACCCACAAGTTCGGCAGTTTCAAAGATAGGCCTTTCTATTCCTGTAAGGAGCTACAGTCTCAAAAACCCACATGACAGCGCTGTTCCATCCTCTAGGGTCACTGTGCGTCAGCATCTACTCAATGACTGTGAGGGTGTGGGTTTTGGGGCAAATAAACAATATTATTGTCTGACTCAAAAGATGACTAATACCAGTCTGCTTCAGCTCAGTAATGTCCAGGATATTGATCTTTATTTGTGTCATTTTTTTATGATTTCTAGTTCTCCTAGACTTATACATTGTATATTTAACATTTAAATTTTTAATGACTGTTTTCAGCTTTTTCTTTGCATCTTGAGTCACGCCCCACAGCAGGTGAAGGTCCTGACATCCTTCCTCGGCCCTCATCAGATTGACTTGACTTTGAGGTTATCACTCTTTACAGGGTCTTCAGCACGGACCAGTCTAGAAAGCTGGCAATAGCAAAACGCTGGCCCAGATGCAGAGACGGGGACGTTTCTTGATTGCTGGTGGGAATGCAAGGTGGCTCCGCCATTTTGGAAGACAAGTCTAGCAGTTTTTTTAGTACAGAAATCTAATGCCTAGGTATCTTTGTGAGTGACCCAAAAACGTACATTCAAATAGTCTACTGCTGGAAATGTTTACAGCACCTTTTATTCAGAGTTGTTAGAATCTAGAAGCCCCAAGCTGCCCTTTAACAGGGGTTGGATACACTGGACCCTCTGCTCAGAGATCAAAAGGAAGGTGGCAGTCTGACTGAATCTTAACTGAATAGGAGAATCCAGACCCCCGGGCTATGTAGCGTATGATTCTCTCACTGTGATATTCTCAAAAGGGCCCAGGTAAGGACATGAAAAAGATTAGCAGTGACTCGGGGAGGAAGGGGGATGAGTGCAAGGGCTTGCACAGGGACACTTTGAGGATGAAGGACCTGCTCTGCACGGTACTGGGGTAGTTGATAGGTGACACGTCTGTGCGTGGTCATGACCCATATAGCTAACCCTCATAAAGAGTGAGATGACAAACATCTTGAAACCAGTGAAGGGTGGTGTCAACACGCAACAAAGTCTTCGAAGGTTTTGCAAACAGGAAGCAAGATGAGAGAAGCTGCAGAGGGAGGAAAGTCTGGGAGCCTTTGGAGAGTGCTATTGCAGCCAGGACTGAGGCCTGGGCGGGACCTGGTGGCAGAGCTGGTGGACCCAGTCCCCAGAGGAGTCCTGTACCAGTAGTGAGGGCAAGGCTAATGATAAGAGGCAGCGAGTCTGCCCTGAGGGGCCCAGAGGGACCCTGCTTGGCAGAATAGGGTCTGCTTGCTTGCATGGTGACAGGGGCTGGGTTAGCAGCCCTGCACCCAAAGAGGGAGACTGCCCCCCCACCCCCATCACATCCTTAAGAGACCACTTGGCAGTAGGGCCTCTGGGAGTTGTGTGGCCCTGGCACCAGAGTGTGAAACTGTGGAGAGCGCTGTGCGGCCCAGAGGCAGCTGGTATCAGGATGGGCAAAAGGTTGGAGAGGGTGCCTCTTAGCCCAGCCTCATGGCAATCAGTCTAGGGCTAATGTTGCTTGTCTTCACTCCCCACCCCCCAGAATTTAGTGGGGTTCTGAGGCTCCTACTAACTCTGAACGTGCATGAAGTATTTAAACGTGAGGTGAAATTGTCAAATGTCATCATCTAGAATGGAACCACCTGAGCATTAATGTTGTGTGCCTACAGATTAATATCCTCAGGGCAGCTATCAACAAGCTAATATGTGATGGGCCAAATGGATCTAAATGTCTCGGACCAGAGCGAGTTGCTCAGCTACAGGATAACGCCCGGCAGAAACTTCTAAGGTCAGTTGTGTGATGGTGTGGGCATCTTTCCTCCCACTCAGCTTTCTCCACTGTCTTGTGAATTCTTAGACCTGTCTAGAAGATAATGACATTGGAGTGGAATTCCAGTGCCCAGGGCAGCATCTAGGACAGCGGTTCTCAACCTATGGGTCGCAACCCCTTTGGGGATCAAACGACCCTTTCACAGGGATGGTCCGATCCATAACAGTAGCAAAATTAGTGATGAAGTCACAATGAAAATAATGTTATGGTTGGGAGTCACGACAACATGAGGAACTGTATGAAAGGGTTGCGGCATTAGGTTGTCTCTTCTCTACTTAGGGGGTTTTCAACCCCTGATCTAGGAGATACTTTATCTGGGGGACCAACCCCTTTTGTCTCTGTGCCTGTCAGGACCTAGGCAGGAAGTAATGGGCACTCTCACGTTGAGTCGTTTCACCAAGTAGAGACTTGGCATCTGGAAGCCACCTGTATACACAGTGGGTTAGGAGCAGGAGTGGGGACCTGGAGGCTGAGAGGATCTGAGCCCTTGGCTGAGTCCTGCCCCTCTCCTCCTCCTCTTCCTCCTCCTCTCTTCTTGGTGGGACGCCAAATCCAACCAGAAGACAGAGCATTGAGGGCTCCATTAGCGTAGCCCATACAGGTCCGCCTTGAGGGTGCCAGAGAAGGCAAGAAGCATGGAGGTGTGCAGATGGCGTCCTCCATCCCATCTCAGCTGGTTCTGCCAGATTAGCAGCAGGGACTTCCTTGTCCACGGAGGCCACACTGCTTGCTGAGAAACAGACAGCTCCTTATGGCCTTGTTCTGTTCCTCCACTCCCATGGACATTCCTGAGGAAAGTGTAACATGCACAGAGTGCACAATCCAGTGTCTGTTTACACAATGGACACATCTCTGTGGCCAGCAGCCAGATCCAGGTACAAAGTGACCAGTGTCCAGAAACACCAAGGTATCCACTTAAAGCCACTGTCTCTTCCTCTACAAGGTAACTGCGTCTTGACTTTGGCTGCAGACTAGGTGGGGTTTTTTTTTTCCTTTAACAGTGAATTTTAAAAACATACACAGTTTTCACAGCTACCACTACCACCTGTACTTTTACATTATTTCTCTCATCCCGTGGTTATTATTTACCCTGTGATTCCTCTAACACGCCCACAGCCATCGAAGTGACCTTAGAAAACAGTTGAGCTGCCCGAGAGACTGTGCACTTTACAGAAGCAGAGTGCACATCTTTTTCCCAAAGAGACAGATGGGCTTGCACTGCTATCTCAGGAAGGCCAGCCTCTGATACTTACATCACGGATTCGATAGGCGCAGTTGTAGTGATAATTATTATTTATTATAGTAAAATTATGGAGAGCATGAGATGGAGAGAAATCATAAGAGTCAGACATAGATCATATCATGGTAGCCTACTCACCTCCACCGATGGGACTGCCCATGTAGAGAGACATCAAGTGGGTGAAGGGATCGCATGAGGGAGGGACCAGAGAGCGTCCGGCACCGAGGGGGCTCGAGAGGCAGGAGAGAGAGCCTCTTTCTTATATCCAATCCTTATATACCCTTTGGAAGCCATGACAGGCCCCCAACTTACAGGTAAGGACATATGTCACAGGAAAGGGTTGCGCTGTAGGTACACATCATCAAAAAGGGAGTTATTGGGGGTCCCATGTGACAAGACCAGACCCCAGATCCTGGATGTGGCTAAACAGGTCACACTAGAGATCATTAAGGACAGCATGTGAAACCACCCCCAGGCTTCAATGGAAGAGAACCATTATCTTAAGAGCAGGAGAGTCAGCTCTGTTGTAAGACACACAAAGGCCTTTTATCAATTGTCTCTAGAGAGACTCTCTAACTTCTGAATTCCACACTAGATTCTGGTAAAAGGCTACTATTTTGGAGTATCTATACTTGTGGAGAAGTCCTGTCTTCGTCCCACACACTGCCAGCCCTTCAGTTAGCTGAGGGGTCCGCTCCTCCACCACCAGTTCTCGACTTGTATCTTGACTTGAACTCAATTGTAATGAACAAGTTATGGATTGATTCCAGTAGACTAGATGTAACAGGCAGTTGTGTGAACAGAACTAGGGACTAGTTTCAGTCTGCATGCTGAAAAAAAATCTTTAGAGAAGCTGGAAGCATTTGACATCAGGATGGAAGAAGGCTTATTCACAACCTGCAAGTTGTGTGAGGAGGTGAAGGAGACCGAGACCCCACCACTGGACCAACAGGCAGGTGGAGACTGAGAGTTTGCCTTGCTGGGCCACAGTCTGCTGCAGTCTGGAAGCAGCGGTCAGGAGAGCAAAAGGCGTGCAGCCAGGGGGCTCCTCCTGGGGCTCTGTCACTTGTTCCTTTGCTGTTTGGTAGATGGAACCCCGGGATTTTGAGACTATAGGGAAATAAAAAAGGTTTGGCGGAAGGGGTAGTGATATAAATGGTTGGGTTATGTAGGTAAGAAGGCCAGACACTGGTTATGGAAGCAATTGGACAGCAACTATGTGTGACTTGATTGGACTGTGAAGTGATATGATGCATGTATTCACCCCCAAGTTACAGAACATTAGAAAACAAGCCTGCCCCCACCACTCACCCCCAGCATAGTCCCTGGCCTGAGCTCCGGGCTTGCAGTGGATCCTAGCTCCACGTTCAGAACAGTCAGTTCTCGATGTTCACCTCCATGAAGTGACCTCTGAAGACATGGGTGCTGTGGCACAGTGTGGTGAAGAAAGCAGATGGTGCCCGACTGTTAACCAGCATGGTGTCAGGGGTCTTAACAGCTTAAGTTCTAACAAGCAACCATTTTCTGTTAGGTTTCCCAGCAGTGAAGCACAGAGAGTGGAGGCGTGATGACAGTAACTGATAGACAAGGTGTTAGAGGGAATTCGGGAGATAGGCGATGATAGGGAGGGAAAGGGGATTTCGGGAGTAAACTGAAAAGGGGGGGGGGGCGGCGGGAGCACTGGAACCCATCAGGATTGCACAACTCGATTTAAAGGTGATTTAACTATGGGACGTGGGGGTGGGGAATGCTGTAAGATAGATGTGGTGATTGTACAATTCCCCTTAATATAATTGACTGCTAGAACTACTCAATTGTATGATATGTAGATTATGTGCCAATAAAACTGCTGGTGAAAAAAGGAAAAGTAAATTAAAAAAAAGACGTACTGCATTAGGTAAATCTGCTGCTCAAGACCTCTTTGGAGTGTCACAAAACAAGGATGTTACTTTGGAGTAAACCTGACACAAGCCATGGGATTTTCATTTGCTTTATATGCTTATGAAATTTGGACATTGAGGACTGAGCCCCGGTGGCGTTGTGGTTGTGCGCGGGACTGCGGCCCACTGGAATGGAGGTTCAATTTCAGCAGTGGGGCTGGGCCTCCTACTCCCACCACTGCAGAGCAGTGCCCCCCCCCAAAAAAAAATAAAAAGAAATTTAGACATTGAGGGCTGAGCCCCGGTGGCGTAAGTGGTTGAGTGCAGAACTGTGGCCCGTGGGCGTGGTGGTTCAAACCCAGTGGCAGCTCTCAGGAGCAGTGCTGTGTAGCTCCCACAACCACCAGAGGCAGTGATGGCCCCCCCCCCTAAAAAAAAAGTGAAATTTGGACATTGAATGAAGACTGAGGAAGTATTGATACATTTGAATTGTGGCGCTGGGGGAGAATATTGAAAATGCCATGCACTGCCCGAAAGACAAACAGACCTGTCTTGGAAGAAGTGTGGCCAGAGTGCTCCTGAGAGGCAAGGATGACAAAACTTTGTCTCACATACTTTGGATGTGTTGTCAGGAAATGCTAGTCCCTGAAGAAGGACGTGACATTGTCCATCTTCAAGTGGGGGGCAATGAGAAGGAAGGCAGCCCTCAAGCAGATGCATGGACACAGTGGCCACCAGAGTGCGTTCGAGACTAGGGATAGTTGTGAGGCTGGCGCGGGGTGAGGTGATGTGCTTGGGGTCGCTGTGGATCAGAACCGACTTGACAGCACTTAGCAACAAGAGCAGCAACATGGCAGCTTTGCCCCAGCTCCACTGGGCTTCCCCCTCCCTCTGTCGGTTCTGCTGAGCCGTGGCAGTGACTGGCTGCTCACGACAAGGTGGGGCGTGTGAACCCACCCGCTGCTCCTCAGGTGAAAGATAATGCTGTCTGCTTCTGCATAGATTTGCAGCCCTGGGAACCCTGTGGGACACTTCTCTAGATGGGAGTGCCCACCTGCTTTTCGGTTTTGTCCTGCTACTGCCATTTATTACATTATGTATATTATAATTCCAAGGATAGAGTGTTAACTATTGCTGCCTCAGAGCCACCTTGCTTCTTTTAAAGAGACGGAGAGATGTAGACATGAGGCCGTTTTGGTCTTTGGTGGTAACCTATACATGCATTGCTGCTGGTGCTTTTCCTTTGCTGTGGGTGAGTCGCTCTCCGAGGTCAGTGTCTTTCAGAGGGAAGGACTTTGTTCAGGCTGCCCATAGTGGGCTGGTTCTCTCAGTGGTGTTTGGTCTTTCTTTCTCCCACCTTCATTTGGCTGGGTAGCTTTGCTGGATAGAGCATTGCTAGTTTTAGCACTTTGAATATGTCATTCCACTTCCTTCTGGCTCCATTGCCTCCAAGGAGAAGTCAGCTGATAATCTTTTTTTTTTTTTTTTTTGGGGGGGGGGGCATCACTGCTCTCCGGTGGTGGGAGTAGGAGGCCCAGCCCCACTGCTGGAATTGAACCTCCGTCCCAGTGGGCCGCAGTCCCGCGCACAACCACTACGCCACCGGGGCTCAGCCTTCAGCTGATAATCTTACTGAGAACTGTGGCCAGCCACTTCTCTGTTTAAGGTTCTCCTTGTTTTTGTCAGTTGACAGTTTGACTATGATGTATCTGGAGTGGCGCTCTGATTTAATTGTTTCGGGTTGAGATTCTTGGTTCTGTATATGTGTGACTGTTGTGATAGGTTGTGTGTCAAGTTGACTGGGCCAGGATTCTCAGTAGTTTGGCCGTTGAGGCTTCCTCATGATGTGACTTTGCCATGTAAACAACTCCATGATGGAATTGTCGTGAGCAGCCAAGCAATCGTGGAGAGATGAGAGTGGAGGTGGACTGTCACCTCTTACCCACCAACCTGGTGATGGCACCTTGGGGTGTCATCTACGTCATGCATATAAACAGACACTTCCCTTCTGCCTGCTCACCTCCAGGTGACGCCTGCATCTGGGGTCTTGAGACTTGGAACAATGGCCTGCCATGAGCCCTGCTTGCCAGACAGCATTCATTCAATGAAGCCTCCTTCACCTGCTTCCTGCTTTGTAGGCCCTGGCATCTGTGCACATCAGGAAGGGTCTCTAGCTTAGCACCTGGCCCACGGGCTTGGGCTAGACTGAGCCTGCCCACTCTGCAGCTGTGTGAACTGCTCTCTCGATAGCAATTTTTTCTATGTATGTATCTCTGTTTTTGCTTCTCTAGAGAACCCGGTCAAACACAAATGTATTTAAATCAAATTTTGGAAGTATCTGGCCACCCTTTCTCCATGAATTTTTTTCCTGTCACACAGATTGATAAAACGCATGGTTGCCCTGCTGCACTGGTCTGAGGCCCCCGACACTTCTCCAGTGCTTTCTCTGCTCAAGTTGGTTGGTTTCTACTCACCTGTCTTCAGGTTTACTGATTTGCTGTTCTGCCCTCTCAGATCTGCAGGTGTTGATTCCCTGAGATTTTCCACATGTAGTCATTGTACTTTATAACTCAAATTTCTGACTGACTCTCTCATATGGTTTTCCATTTTTACTAATGTTATATGAGCACTTGGCGCTGAATCTGCCTTTAGTTCTCTGTGCGTCCTTAGTGGAACCATTCGGAAAGGCTCCCTCCAGCCCACTCCCCGTGTCTATGGACTGCTGTTCCTTTTGAGTAGAACTCAAGCCACCTGGTGTCTTTGTTTGCGTCATCGACTTTGCTGAGATTGGCATGGATAGCATAGTATAACAGTTTAGGGTTTTTATTGTTCCCCACTCTGGATGGTGTTGTAACTTTGTTTGGCTGTATTGTAGTAAGTGGCATCAGGGTTTAAGCTGCAGAATTGGCACCTGCTATAATTCTCATCTGTTCACCTGGCTTCTGTGGGGCTGTCTGTCCATGTGCCTGCAGTGCTTGGTGCCTAGTCCGTCTCAGTCTGAAGAAGTGCCTGCTATCCCAGTGTGCCAGAGGTCCTTTGACACTCAGCCCCCATTCACTCTTTGCTGCGTATCCCGTCGGCACCGGTGTCCCAGCCCTTTCCTGTGTTGTGTGCTGCCTGTGTGCGCAACCTCCCGGTCAGGGTTGTAGGGAGTTGGTCTCATTTTGGTGACTCACTTTCACAGCCCACTTTGGGGTGGCAGGGTCACCCCCAGTGGGACCACACCTGTGACTAGTGAAGCTGTGACTGGTCTCATCCATCTCTTGACGGGTGCACAGGGCCCTGGTGTCCTGAGCAAGCATGGCCCTGGTGTCCATGTCTCTCCTCTCTGCTGACCCAAAGTACTAGACTGAGCTGGTGAGTGGGTGGGATGGAAGCAGCCTAGCAAGGCCCTGCTGCTGGTGCCCACAGCCCCGCAGTTCCTCTCCAGAAACTGCCTGTGAGCCTGCCTGTTGTGCTTGGTCTCTACAGCCTAGACATGTTTATTTTGACTGTCTAGTGTTGTTAGAGAAGACTTCAGGCCTCTGTGTGACTGGGGTTTCCATCTGCCTTCTTCAGTGGGTAATCTCTCTCAAAAAGGGTTGGAAGTCCTGTTTTGTCCCCCAAACCTGAGCCAGGATTGCACCAAGCCAGTATTGAATGTGCTTGGATTAAAATTTTCTCTTATAAGTCTACAAAATTGGCCTTTAAAAAGCAAACTAATTGTAATTCTGAGGAAAAATAATACTTGAATTTAAAAGTTGGTATTCTTCAATACCAATATCTATCTCAGAGAATCTGATTTTCCTTATTAACTTTTAGCTTGTTCTGTCATGTGAAGCCGAGAGAGAGACTTGCCCCTAAATGGCATGAAAACCCTTATGATTGGAACCAGGTGAGTAGGAAGCCGGGCACCGCCCTGAGGGGAGACGGGTCCGGGGGCGGGAGGGGCACACGGTGGACTGGGGGCAGGACCCAGGAGCACTGTTGCCCCTGGGTCCTGAAACTTGGGTCACAAGCACATGGCTGGTCTGGCCTTTGCCCATTCTCTGGCAGCAAGTGACATTGGCTGGATGGAGGGCAGCCCACGAGGCACCCAAGTCATCCTGCCAATGGGTTTAGGAAGCCCAGCGGGGCTGGCCGTACCGGCACTCAGCCATGAGAGAGACATGGTGAAGGCGGCCGGTGGGCATGGTGCCAACGCTCTTGGAAAAAGGAGGAAACGTTTTCTGGAATCTGACCTTTTGTGCGTTGGTTTTGCTCTGTCCTGGGATGTGCACATGTGAGACCTGGTCAGTGAGCACTAGTGGCACCACCAGAGCCTCGGCAATATGCAGCCCAGGTCTTATGTGAGCCCTGGAGAAGCTACATCTGATGGACACTGGGCCTGTCTCTAGGTCGACCCCAGACTGGTCATGGAGCAGGCCGGCCGGGAGGGCAGCCACGGGAAGAACACCTTTCTCTACCAGCTCCACAAGCTGATCGTGCTGAACATCTAGCGGCTGGCTAATCTTGTCCAGCACTCGCCGGGAAAAGCGTGGAGATGTGGACTAAAGGGCTGGATCCCAGAGAGACTCTCTCCCCTTCTGAGACAACAGCTTATTCTGCCAGGTGCTTCAGACTGGCTGCCTACCTCTGACCCTGCACACTGGTGGGGGAGGAGGGGCTATTGGGAGCCATTCAGGTAGAAAAAGTACAGAGGCCAGGCTTTTCTGAAATCATAAAATCAAGGTATTAAATGTTTAAGAGAAAAACTGCTTTGAAAGGAGACATTATTTGCAAAGAGATCTTGGTTTTACTTTAAATTTGTGGTGGGAAATGGCAGTAGCCGGATTGTGTGTGCAGGTCTGGAGTGCACCTGTTTATTGTTCTGTTTCAGTCTTTTCACCTGGAGACAGGGCAAACCTGTGTGTGTGGAATTTTCTCCATGTTTACCCTGTCCCCAAGAGGGAAATGATCTCAACTTGATAAAACTAACTTTAACGTTGTGCATTTTCAATTTTAAGTTAACAATTCTTTGCCCACATTTTGGAAATCATACAGATCGCCTGGCAACTAGTCTATCGTGTTGAAACAATAAAAGCATCAGACTAAATTTCTTTTTCTCATGGTTTTCAATCTTAGGACAATGACAACTATTTCATTTCTAAAACTGATATGAATTATACCAATCCTCCCTCAATGTAAGGACACTGTGATCTAACAAACACTGTGATCTGACATTCTGTGATGCTCACCCTCCTGACACAATTGCTGAAGACAAAATGGGTGCATAAACAAATGTGAAGAATGCAGATGGTGCCCAGCCATCAAAAGATATCATGTCTCGGGTCTTACAAACTTGAAATTAAACAATGAGAGACGGAACAAACACACGTGAAAGAAGCACGCCAGCCTGTGCGATCCTGAGTTGTCGACGGGGCGGGGTAATAAGCATCAGAAGACCCAAAACAAACTAACAAAAAACATATTGTTGAGAGTAAGGGGGGTCAGAGCAGAGACCCCAAACCTATCTGCAGACAATGGGACCTCCCTTCATAGAAAGGTCACAAGGAAAGGATGAGTCAACCAGGCCTCAGTGTAGCACCGTGCCATATTCCTCTGGTTCCTCACCCTCCCTCTGGTGACCTCAGTCCTGCCTCTCACTGCAGGCTAGACCAGAGCATGTGCACACGTACAGATCAGAGATAAGACCTCACTACACACTGAGTCCAGGAACGGGAATGGGAGTAGTGATGGGCGCATAGGACAAAGATTTGGCCACCAAGGGGAGAAGGGGAAACTGATTGCAACTATTGAGACATAACCACACACTCCCACCAGGGGGATGGACAACAGAGACCATGGGGGAAGGGAGTCTGTGTAAGATGTGAAAATAATAATCTTATCAAGGGATGGCCAGAGGTGCGGGAGGGAGGGAGGAAAGCTGATACCAAGGCTTGAATGAAAAGTAGATGTTTAGAACATAATGGTGACCTGCAAATATGTATGATACAATTGATGTATGGATTGCTATAGGAGCCCCAATAAAATGATCTTTGAATAAGATTTAAAATTTGTTAACGAGTTAGACCAAAACCTAGTGCCACATAGCAGCCCTGCTACGCAGACCCGAGGCGCTCCTTGGAAGTGCACCCCCAGCACTCCTGGAAGAGAGACGATGGTTTTAGGTGCTGTTGAATGGGCTCCCACTCAAAACCACCCCTTGGGCAGTGGCATGAACTGCCCCCAGCCTGCCCGTCCTCACCACCATTGCCATGTCGCAGCCTGTTGTTGCAGCCACCAGCCAGGCCGTGACATCCAAGTCTTCATCTGATTTGCTGCCCCTGTTTTACAAGCTCGACGCTCTCCCCCAGGAACTCGCTCCTCCAGACAACATGCCCAAATTGCAGGAGACAGAGTCTCCAAGTCCTTGTTTCGAAGGTGCTGCACTAACTCTAAGGTAGATGTGCTTGTTTTTCTGACAGTTTATGATAGGGCTAGTTGTATTCACTACCATCATATATATTCACTGACATCATAACTCAAGTGTATCAGTTTTCATGGTCTAGCTCTTCTCATGCATATGAGATGATTAGGACAAAACCAAACCAAGACATGTTTAGGTTAGGTGCTTAGGGGTGCTGTAGCATTTTAAAGATTCCTTATGCAGCAGATTTGCCCAGTGCAGCATGTCCTCTGATTTCCTGGCTGCTGGTATTGATTGTGGAGTCAAGTCAAATGAAATCCTTGACAATTTTTTATTTGCACACCCCCCACCCCCCGTGACCCCCACCCCCTTTTTTTCATTTATTATTGTTAGTCTGGTTGACTAGAGAAACAAATCCAGACATATATATGTACAAGAGAGAACTTTGTATCAAGTAGTAATTATGCATCAGTAAAATAACCCAGCCAAGTCCAGATGCAGCCCATAAGTTCTATGTCCATGTACCCGACACGAGTCCATAAATTCCTCTCCAGACTCACGCAGCACATGCAATGATGCCAAACGCAGGAAGGTCACAGGTCAGTCTCCGTGGAAGCATCTCAGCCAGCCCTGGCCCAGGTTCACGTGGCTCCCCCAGCTCCGTGTGGCTTGTCAATAGGGATGTGTAGCAGAGAGAGAGAGTGTCCTGCCGTCAGGGAGGAAGATAGGAGTTCCCAGAATCCTCACCCACATAGGCAATTCAATGGCTATGACCTGATTGACAGGCTCGTCTCCATCCCTTCGCTCAAGTTGACAGGAGATGATGTCACGGCCACAGTTCTGATAGTGCTTATTGATAAAGCTTCAGGATTTTTGTTTTCTATGTATTGAGATGAAATCCGTTGCGAGTACTGGAGTCTGATTTCCATCTGTGTGTCCAGTCCCTTTCACTTTCATCAAGCATGGTGTGCCACCTGCATATAGGAGGCTGCTCCTGAGTCGTTGCTGTCCTGCCCGGCAGTGCACCGTTTTGGGGTTATGTGCTCAGCGTACAGAATGAGTTAGAATGATGAAATGATGCTGCCCTGCTGCATACTGCTCCCCATGTAGACCCCGCAGTCTGCCAGGCTCTGCTTCAACAGGGATCTGCGAGCACAACGACACGGTCTGGAGTTCCCACTCCTTGCAGTACATCCATTGTCGTGACCGTGGACGCCTTTGCACAGTCGGTAACGCACAGGTACGTTTCTCTGGTATTCTCTACTTTCAGCCAAAATGCATCTGACAGAAGCATGGGACTCCCTCAGGCCACATCGTCTTTGGACTCCAGCTTGAGCTTCTGACAGCTCCCCGTCAGTGAACGGCTACAGCCATTCTTGAATGAGCTTCTGCAGAATTTTACTCTCTGGCCGTACAAACGCATCTCTTCCAGTTAGGTGACCGGTTAGCTGTCTCCCAAACGTATGAGTATAGATGTTTCATTAGCCTACCGAGGCATTCCATTCAGCCCATCAAATGAGCCTTGTTTTTTCTCATGAAGGCCCTCAATTCTGCTTGAATTTATTTTCCCTTCAGTACCTCCGGTTCTTGCTCATAGGCTACCTCTTGAAATAGTTGAATGTCAAACAGTTGTTTTCGGTACAGTGACTATCCGGTCAGCTTTTTCAGATGCTTCCTGCATCATTCAATATTTTGCTTATGAAATCCTTCACTATTGCTACTAAATGCGTGAATTTGTATTGAATGTGCTCTCCACTTAAGTGTTTCCTAACCCCAGGTCCTAGTACATTTCATTATAATGCTTTATTTTGCCCTTTCAAACAACTCTTTTGAACGTTTATGCTGAGCTCTTTTACTTCCATTTACTTTACTGAAAACCAAACTCTCTGTCAGTGGACGAACATCAGCTCGTGCTGGTGAACCCTATAGGACAGAGTAGGACTGCTCCTGTGTCCCCAAGACTGTAGCTCTGTCTTGGGTGCAGGAACCCCTGCCTGTCTCCTGTGGAGGTGCTGGTGCTTTTGAACTGTGACCCTTCCAGTCCGCAGCCCAACGTACAACCACTCTGCTGCCAGAAACCCCATTTATGTTTGCTTTCGCCATGTGTTATTCATGAGCAAGTTTCAAGATCCTATCTGACATCCACATAGGTCTTATCTTTTTCATGACCCTTTCCCCTCTTCCTGTGTGGTGTTCTAGATGCCCATCCACAGCTGGTCATTACTGGCCATTATTTTGTGGATCGAATGTGTTTTTGAGATGGCCTCTAAATTCAAGTGGAACACACACACACACACACACACACACACACACACACACACACACCCCGGTGGTATTTTGCCTCTTGTCTACCCCTTTTAATTTTCTTCACTTTCAGTCTGCACTTGCATGTGAGTCACTGCTGATCTGTATCATTCAGCCCTGGCTTGCTTTGCCTGCTGCTCTTGAGCTTCTCCGTGGTCTCTTCCCACAGATGCACTTACTTTGATTCCATGGTATTCCATTTGGCCTGGCCATTTATGTGGTTGGAAAAGGGATTTGGGGCTGAGCCCTGGTGGCTTAGTGGTAGTTTGCGGGACTGCAGCCCACAGGGTTGACAGTTCAAATACAGCAGCAACGCTGGGCTTGCTACTTCCACCAGGGCAGTGATGCCACAAAAAAAAAAAAAAAAAAAAGGGATTTGGAACTAAGAAGTCACTGGTCTTGCCATATTCTATCTGCTAATCTTTCATCTTTGTTTCTTTCACCAAAATCATATTCTTCAACTACTGAACTTTTTGCTTTGTTTCCAACTGTTGCAGTCCAATCACCAGTCATTATCAATGCAGATTGCATGTTTGAGCAATTTCAGACCGAAGCACTTGGTAGAATTCTTCATCATGGTTGATGTATAAGTTTGAAGAAGGGTCATAGTAACTGTTCTTCCTTAGATGTATGGGCAGCATGGTACTTCAAGACAGATCTTGAAGTGTCCTTTTTGACGATGAATGTGACCCCATTCCTCTTAAAATTGTCATTCCACCTAGAATAGACCATATGATTGCCTGAGATTCAAAATGGCCAATCCAAGCCCATTTCAGCCCCTAATGCCTAAGCTCCTTTGTGCATTGCATGTCATTTATGACAAGTAAGATTTCCATAGACTCATTCTCTGGAAGGTCCTCTTGATTATCAGTGGCTATTTATAGTTGTTTCTTCTCACTTTAGGTTGGGCTCTGTCCATAGGTGAAGGTCCTAACTGCTCTGCTTCTCCCACGGCATCGAGGCGAACTCTACCCCTACGATGAGCTCTTCCCCAACCGCATTTCCAGTGCCTTCACCTGACTGGCCTCGTTCTCAGCATTATGTTGGTCCTTGCGCTGCTGTTCGCAAGGTTTTCCTTGGCTAACCCTTCCTCGTTGTCTGAAGCTACCCTGAAATCTGCTCACCACGGGATCTGGGTTGTAATACCAGGGGCACAACTGTGTCCACATCCCAGTAACGCACCAACCGCCACAGTGCCCCGCGCAGACCAGCGTTGGGCTGTGGTGCATGGCGTTCTCAGTAGCTCATCTCCAGAAGTGTTCTGCCTCTTCCTTCTTCCCATGCACTCCTGGTCAAAGTAGAAGGTCCTGTCGGGAAGAGGGTCTTGGTGATGGAAGCAACCCTGGAGATGGCATTCTCAGGCTTTGCAAGATCAACGATTTACTCATTGCAAATGCCTTTTTCAACACCAGACAGGGACCTCGACAGATGGAATTCATAGCCATCAAAC